>CM076574.1:1375939230-1376113729 GCA_034641835.2 Pinus albicaulis
AGAAGATAATTTTGATCAAGGAATGATGAAAGAGAGAAGGGATTTGCTGAGGTGGAGCCTTCTTTTGGACAGTAGCTGCCATTTTCTCTATGCTTTTGGACAAAAAGTATGGAAGTTTTAATTGCCTGCTTCTGGTAAAATGCATCAACAAGCGGACATGATAGGCATAAATTTGGTTAAACCTCCCTTCACAAGTGAAATATCTCATTATGGCTTTCATCAGCGGAGCATAACTGTCAAGAAGATAGGAGAAAGGGAAAATAGCAGTGATGCTTTCCCTATGTTCAGGTTTGATGAAAGGTTTATAATCCTCCAGATCAAGATGCGCTTGTTTAAACCACTTTTCACCATGATATGGGATCTTGGTAGCTTTGGATACATACCTTGGAGAGATTTTGAAGTCAAGACCTGCTAACTGGAAGTGTTTGTCTTTGAATCTCAAAGCGCACAAATGTGTAAGTGGCGAGAAACTCTTGACTTCCTCTATCCTCTGACAGAAATCAAGACAGCCTACTTCATGGAAATTGAAAAGCACTGAGGGATGAGCATTGATTTCTTCTATGGAGATAGGTTCATATCTCTTATGTTGTTCGCCTTTGTGATCTCTTTTTGGAGGCATTCTGACTTTGAAACAAGCTTTGGAAGAGGCAAACTGCCTTCACTATATGAGAAATGCTCTGCTGGATTGAAACAGGCCACCAGACTGTTTGGACAGATATGGACACTGTGGTTTGGATGAAATGCAACAATGCTTCCTTGAATAAGCCCCCTCTACACTTCCTAAGAACAATCCTTCAATTCTGGATACACTTCAGCTATGTAACCCTTTTAACAATGGGACCATGTGTAAGAAACTGTTTTGTAGATTCTCTGTGCACAGTCTTGAATAATCACCCTCTTGTGACTTTGTTAGAGGCCAGCTTACACTTGTATTTGTGTCTTCAAAACCAAACTTCAAAAATTAAAACCCTGCTCTTCAGATCATTCACCTTGAAAATGCTTCTGTCAACAGGTTTCTCTGGCTTCAATGTAAACTTGATTATCAACAAATGCCCAATCACCAACAAACCTGCCTTCTAGAAAATGGCCTTGTTTCACCTTCAGAAAAACTCTGTTCAACAATCTTCGGAATGATACAATGTAGTGCAATGAAAAAAAAAAAGGCAGACTTAGTTTAGGTGTAAAATCAGTGCAACAGTGGTTTAGGAAACAAACTCTCTGCTTTGTGAGTTTAAAAAGTCCACCAACACATCTATACCCCTGCCTTTGATGTCAAATCCAACATCAACAACCTCTGTCCTTCACTATGATGTTTACCTTTGAAAATCTCTGTCAACCAGTCTTCAACATGATACAATATGGTTTCTAGGAAAGGCAGACTCAAGTTGGATGTATAACTAATGCACAGTGGTTTTTAGGAAATATACTCTCTGCTTGTGAGTTTAAGAGATCAACATAATACCTACACCTCTGTTTTAATATCAAATGCAGTCACCAAGTACTCTGCCCTTTAGACAGTGGCCATTTCACTTGTGAAGTTTTGAGAAATCTAACACCACCTTGGTACCTCTGCCTTTAATGTCAAAATCTAACCATCAACAATCTCTGCTCCTCAGTGTACTGTGTACTCCTGGCTTCAAATGTTAAACTTGATCATCAACAACCGAGCCTCATAGAAAATGGCCTTATTTCACCCTCAAAATTCCTCTGTTAACAAATCTTCAGAATGATATAATATAGTGAAATGAAGAAACAGACCTAGCTTGGGTGAAAAAATCAGTGCACAGTGGTTTTTAGAAAACACCTTCTTTTGCTTGTGAGTTTAAGAGAGCCACCCAAATACCTGTACCCCTGTTTTAATACCAAATTTCAAACACTAACAACTCTGTTCTTCAGAAAATGACTCTGCACCTTTGGAAAGTTTTGAGAAATACAATACCACTTTGGTATCTCTGCCTCCAAAGTTTAGAAACTCATCCACGAACTATGCTTCTCAATGTAACATTTACTCTTAGAGTCTCTTTGTCAATCAGTTTTTCAACATGATAATGAGGTGAAGAAAGAGGGCAAACCTAGGTTAACAATACACAGTGCTTTATGAGGGACACTTTTCTTGTGAAGTTTTAAGAAATCACTTGTATACCCCTGCCTTCAAAGTTCAGATTTGACCATCAACAAACCTTGCCCTCTAGAAAAATGGCCCTATCCACCCTTAGAAATTCTCTGTCAATAAACTTACAGCAGTGAAATCTAGTGAAATAGGAGGGGCAGTTTGTTACAAAGGAGTGCTTGTAAGATAGGCAACAGTCACTCTGCTCTTGAAACCTCTGCTGTCAATAAATACAATGATTTGAAAACGATACAAACTAGTTTTCAGCCACAAAACCTCGTATTTCAATCACCTCATCTCACTGTGTAGGAAAACTGCTTTTGTTTTTAGCAAAATAGCAAGGTCCGGGATTTTCAAACAGTTTTGTCACTTATCAACACCTTGCACACGATGGGAGTTCATAAAAATACCTCAAATTTGATGGATGCCCGCTTGAAAGGATGAAAGAAACCCTGGATAGTCTGGAAAGCTGCGCGGCAACCTCTGGAGAAAACCCGTCGCACAGGAGAAAGGTTGTCGGGTCGACTTGTCGTGCGGTCGGGCGGCCACCTACAGGCACGTCGCGCCCACCTACAGGCACGTCGCGCCGGTGTTGAAAACCTTTACAAAATGATGCCCAGGCATGTCGCGCCGAATTCCAGGCACGTCGCGCCGCCTCCGAGTGCAGATTTGTGAATTTTCGCCCGGTTTTTCTCGCTTGTTGATGCTGTGGATGCACGGGATTTTGACTCTAGTTTTCTTGAAAGTGAATTTCCCACTTTTACACTTCAAACTTATATCGTTTTTCAAAAAAAACACTATCAATCGGTCATTTCTATTTTTAAAAGGTAAAAATAGAACTGTGGTTTGGCTTTCTTTGCGGAGTTTTTTGTTTTTTTGAAAAACCTTCAATCCTTTTAACTTTGGTACGTTCAAAACTGGCTTTGGAGATTTGCCAATCATTTGATCACATGTAGATTGCGGACCTTAGCACAGGTGTGAGGTAGAGAACCTCCGGCTTTGTTTCTTTGGTGGACCTTTCATCACTAACCTTTGGACCCTAAAACAAATCTCCATAATCTTGGGGCTATGTTTGCCACTGTGTATAATGGTACAGGTACTAGTGGCTGCATCCTTTATGACCTGCAATGTTCTCCAAAGAGGGTCATTTTTATTATAATCTCCTGCTTGACAACTCATGATGCCACATCTCTGCCACTGTTTATTTAATACTGTATCTTTGTGCTAAGTCTGCTCTTTGGAATGATGACAACCGTGTTTGTTTTAAGACTTATAAACAGTGGCAACTTCATCAAAACCAACCTCTTCTACCTGTTCATAAGATTGTGTACCCATTTGCCTTCCCATCTGAAAAGACAAGCTTGTAGAATATGAAAACAGGGCTTTTTGATACACAGTCCTTATTTTGTTCTGATCAGTGTGTTAAACCCCTTTTTGTCAATAGAAATATTTCATGACTGAACTATGTTCACTGTTTCCCTCTCTTGGTGATTGCTAGCAAGGAAGGGCTATTCATAATGCACCAAAACATTTGAAAGCTGTAATTTGGTATATGACATTGTCTTGTTGCTTGACCTTTCCTCAAGGAGACAGTTTTCTTTTTGGTATCAGTGGCACACATATATTCAATATTGCCTCTTTCCTACTGTAGGTATAGCCTGACAGATAGTTCTTGAAATAGGAGTATCAATACCTTTACATTATCAGCACTATCATTCATCTGTGAAATGACCTTTCTTCCTTTTTGGCATCCTTCCACTGCTTTCTTGTATCAATCAGTTTCAGCACCCTGCAATAGTTTCGGCCCTCTACTCATGCATGGAGGAGGCTCTTCATCAGATAAGGTGTCCGGAGACTTTTTGACCACTAGGTTCGACACAGCCTTTTTCTGAATGTAGTGGTAAGAAACCTCTTGAAAAACATCAGTCTTAGCATCTTCACTTGCAAGCATCATTGTGTGTCAGCAGAAACCCTAGCCAGAGTAATACTATTTCCCTGTACTGTCCTAAGGCTGATTTTAGATATTTGGCTTGTTCATCTCACGATTGATTACTTTGACAAATAGCCTTTGTGACTATGAAGGTCAGTGCTTTCTTGAAAAACCAAAACCTTTCTCCTGCTTGTGTAATGGCATTGGTTACCATCTGTTCTATTTTATTTTGAACAAAACAGGCCTCTTATGATTTGGATGTTTACTGATGACAGGTCCTTCTAGAGTTCAACAATCCATATGGTTTGCAAGTTTGAAATGAGCTCTCTTATCAGGCCAAAATCCCCTTTCCTTTGAGCTTATCATATTTCCACTATATTCCTGTTATGGTCAGCAATTACATTCATGAAACCTGAAGATATTGTTTCATTGTTTCAGTAAAGGCAAACCCGGACTTCTGCAACCTTCTGAGTCAACACTGGCCTGCGCCCTCTGCTTATGTATGAAGGAGGTTCTGGGCTTTGACAATTTACCATTTTGCTGAGACAGTGGCGACCCTTTCTTACTGTGATTTTCATGCTGGAAAGAGCTGTAAGGTCCCGATGAGTGACTTTTGTTTTGCAGCTTCATCTCAGGCTCATAATACATTTAGAAGCAGCTGTTCCTCTAACTGTAAACTCAAACATTTACTCCATGAGATGAAATATATTTCCTGTCTTTGTAGAACCATAGAAAACTGTGAAAAACCTAATAGTCAGCTTGAGATTGGGCTTTATGCAGTGCTGAGATCTAGGGGTTGTAAGTGGCGCGACTTAAGGCTGTTTTTCAATTTCATTTGCAAAGTAAGGGATCAGTCATGGTAGGTCTGCTGCAGATGGAAGCTTTTTGGCTTTTTGATGATTGCCAAAGGTGAAATGTCCTAAAACGCCACTTCCTAACATAGGGGAGACTATTGAAACAGATGTGGATTTTCCTTTTAAGGCTGATGGGCAGACCAATAAGGCTGAAGCTAGATAGGATTGTGATATGAGGTTTTTGATGTTGCCAGGGGTGGACTGAATAGGTAGAAAGGCGAAAAAAGTTTTGGGAGGTTTTTCTGGATGACATATTGACATAAGGAAATCAGTTTCTAGAAAACTCAGCTGAAGATATAGTCATCACTAACATGTAAAAAATACTGATGGCTAACAGGAAAGAGGCTGGAAAGTCCAAGGCTAAGCTAGATGAGACCTTAGGCAATCTTGATGACAATTAATATGAGGAAGAACAACTTCCTAGGAAGAGGCCAAGGACAATTGGTTTGAAGAAGGCCTTAGCCCAGTAAAGAGAGCAAGAGATAGCATTGGAAAAGAAGCTCACTCAAAGTGAGCTGCTTGCCATGGAAATCAACTATGACAGAGAATCTTGGCTAGAAATATCCAATGTGTACCTAGAATATCAGCTTGAGAAGGCCAAAAGAAACATTGACCTTCAGAAGAATATGGCAAGGCATTATGCCTTAAGAAACAAGATTGCAAGAGCCAAGCTCAAAAGATCCCTTGCAAAGATTCGAGCCCTAAATGAGGCAAAGAAGAAGGAGAAACTTGAAATCCTTGCTGATGTATCCCTCCAAGCCTCCCAAACATGATTAGCAAGGTAAAATCCAAATTTTGGCACTTGTTGCAAGTTTTTGAAATTTTGACTATTTGGCTAGTAGAAAAAAGGGCCAAACGTGCAGTGCCACTGGCGCCGCGCTATTTTTTGGGGCACTAAAACGAAAAATGGCTTACATATTCATGATCCTCATGGCAAGTACATCATCCACAGAAAATTCAGGTCATTTGGAGAAAAATTGGTCCCTCAAAAGGGCCAAAAACCACCTAAAAAACACCTTTCTGCCCTCTTTTCACCACTGGCGCTGCACCCTCAACAGTCTTGGTAGAATGGAATTTTGACTAGGAAAATGGACTAAATTCTAGAAACTAAAGGCAGATCTAGAAACTATATAGGAAATACTTTCCAATGAGCTATCATTTAGCTCATTTAGACACCGGGAAGGCCTCCAAAATTCAGCTGCAAAACAGGCAATTTTCCCAGTCTTGGCGCTGTGCCCTTGCCAGAAAGTCAAAAAAAGACACTAGGAGTTATTGTAAAAGATATTTTGAAGCCCTTAAGGAAACATATCTCAAAAATTAGCTGAGAAGTTATGTTAGAATTTATTTTTGTCTTAAATGAGTCTTGGATATTTTTCCTTGGGCCTTGCATGGTCTCAAAGGTCAAAATGCCTTAAATATGTAATCAATGACTTCTACCCTAGATAGGGTTTCCACATCCTCATTTGGAAGTTAAATACTGCATGTAATGCTTCAGTTGGTTATTGGTTGATTGTTGAGCTCAATAGACATAGACTTGGAGTTGTGAAGAAATTGGATTTGGAGCTTTGTGACTATTTTGAGTTGGATGACAATGGAGTAAGCTCATTCATAGGATTCATGAACTTTGTTGCATGGTGTTGTTGTTCCTATCTTGCATTTGTTTCCTTATGTTTTCCATGTTGTTTCATATTTTCTCTTACAATAGAATAGAAAATTTAGCTTAAGATATGTTGTTAGAGGCACCTTAAGTCTGTCTGCTTCTATTGCTCTAATGTTTTCCTCTGCTAGGTCTGATTGAAGAATTCTTAATTGCTCTTTAATTACACTTAGCTTTTTGTCTTGAAAATTATTTAATGGATCCAAGCCAAAGAATTTTATGGTATGCCCTGTCCTTTGGTGTAACTTAAAACATTGTTTTCAAGGCCTTTTCTTTGAAGTTCACTAATTAGGGTTTGGTTGAAGAAGTTTATGGTTTTCCTTGTCCTTTAGTCCATCTTGAATAGTCACTTTGAAGGTATTTTATAATTT
Source organism: Pinus albicaulis (assembly GCA_034641835.2). Classification (NCBI taxonomy): domain Eukaryota; kingdom Viridiplantae; phylum Streptophyta; class Pinopsida; order Pinales; family Pinaceae; genus Pinus; species Pinus albicaulis. The sequence goes on from CM076574.1 coordinate 1,375,946,153, forward strand.
GATTAAGGAATTTAGGAGTTCCCTGCTCTTTAATCATTACTAATGTGTTATCTTGAATGTTTTATTTCTCTGAAGGTGAATAACTAGATAATTTATGAGTTCCCTGCTCTCTAAGGTTTGCTGGATTATTGTTTTTTAAGTTTACTTGGTGAAGTTTGACCAGAGAAGTTTATGGTGTGCCCTTTCCTTTGGTTATTTCTTAAGCATAGTGATCTTGAAAGCCATTCTTGTTATATTATATGTTAAAGGATTCTTAATTGCCCTTTACACCTACTATGTTCACAATTTAATGTTCATTTCAAATCCACATAAACTACTAAGATCCATTTGGATTTGTTAACTTGCCCTATGAAACACCCTTGATTCATTGTTGTCCTTTTTAAGTCTTTCACAAACCCCATAGCCCAATGGTTTGAATTTCTCTTACTCTATCTGTTCTTCTTGACAACCTACCCAACCAAACAAAACAAACAAACCCTGTCACTTTAACTAGCCTAAAATCAACATCCTAAAAACATACAAGTCATACCTTTTATCAAATATAGAGAGAGCCCTCTCTGAGTCCAGGAAGGCTAGGTCCTAAGAATCCAAAGTTGGTTTGATGTTACCCTTGTCTATTTGGTCATTGCCAATCTGCCAAATTACAGGAACCTAACAAGTTGTTTTAGTGCCTGCATGCTATTTTTTTTCTGCATCGTAAAGATATATACTCATGGATGATTGTACTCTTGTTTCTGAATCATTCAATGAAGATCTAAGAAGAAAAATTTCCAAGGTATTCCCCATAATGGGTTTTTCACTAGTCTCGGACCATTCCTGGTGTCTCAATGTGTTCATGCTTCTCTTCCTTTGATCTTTTACTTTCCACTACTTTGATTATGATGACGATGGTGTTGTTATTTATTCATAGTTATATAGTTTGATGTTTAATAATATAGATTTGTACAATGATAAAATTATTTGGGGTGAAATTAACATGTTGGTGAAGAAATGTAACTATCAAAGTAAAGAACAATGCTACTTTATGAAAAATTAACATGGTATTGGAGTTGGTTGAAGAAAATCCATGAAGATCACCCTAAAGAGACACTTCTATGAAAGCAAGCAGAGGATGGTAGAGACCTAAAATAGTTCTAGGGTATGAATGAAACCCTAGGAAGTTAGTGGATAAGGTTCTGTTAGAAACCCTGGTTTATGGTAAAGTCTTGAGATTTGGTTTATGAAACCATCACATGGCCTTTGTAAAGATGCTCAAGCACTTGGATCGATTTGACTGCTGACCTGGGTATTGATAAAGTTGTTGATTGAAGGAAACACTGCTTTATGATATGTGGTTGAATCTTGAAGGTTGGTTCAAGAGGAAGAGGATCATCTCTCATTGAAGGTAAGTATTCCTTGACTTATAAACCTTACTCTTTTTTATGCTTATGGATCTGATTTCTATGATTATTGTTTCTATTCATTACTTCTTGCATGTATATTTGAGCATCTGGATATATCTAACCTTTGTGTTGAGATGTGATGGATGGATCCCTCTTGAGGATCTTTGGAAATGTAGGAAAGTTGGCTAGATCTGGAATTACAGCTAGATCTAGAAAGGGAAAGATGGTTACATCTGGAAAATGTAAAGAGGCACTTGCGCACTACAAGTTGCCTAGGTGAAGGTACACGGGTAATACCATAATTCATGCATGGTATATTATTTTAATGTTATGATTTAGCTACAAAATTGGATGGCTAGGTAAATAATGTATAATTCTCGGATGGCTCATGCATGCACATATAAGAGTGAAAGGGAATATGTTTAATATGATGAAATGGTACACCTGGTATTGAATTGTTTGATCATGATGATTTGCTTGATTATGTGAGAGTACTTGATGTGATTGTCGATCATGGATATAGTACAATGACTTAATGTGTGGACAACATCTAGTGCTTTTAGATCCTGATTTCTGATTTTTAGTGGATGGTACTTTTGATTCTTGATACACATAATATCTGTTGGATCTCTTATGGAAGTTTACCTCATTGATATGGTATTGATAATACTTGTGATCAGCATGATGAAAGCTCATAGAGAAGAATAATTGCACCTTGTTGGTTTATCGATTTGCCTAACTTGATCATATTGATTATGATATGCATGGTATTGGAAACCGCGATTATAAAGGCATATTTATGAGATTAATGTTACTGATGACTATATGTGGTTATAACATGCGGTAAAATTAAATGCTTTAACTTGATGTATTGTTATTGGATCTTAAGGTTGTGATGTCACATCAGCCTGTCGCACTAATCTTTCTAGTCCAGCCCTTGATGAAATATGGATGACATGATATTGATGATCATGATAGATATGTTTTTATGATATATCTGTTATTGATTGATCTGTGTAAATATAGATTGATGACATGAATTAAGTGGATTCTCATTCAGAGGGAGGATTTCTATCCTAAAATGTTTTTTTTTTTTTCATGTTTCCAGTTTATGATCTATTGAAATATGATTTAAGTATCTAGCATTGTTGATCTACAGTAGAGGTCCGAGCCTCATTCGTGCAAAGGAAGGATCATAGATGTGACTACGCCTGAGAGACACAAATTGAATTTCTATATAATGAATTCAGTCTATACTCTGAATCCATGGATCTTTGATTTGTCTTTTCATTGTGAACTGATTTCTGGTACTACTAGAATTGAGCATGAAATCATATGGTCACTTGGAAGATGTCATTCCTACATATGTATTGTAGATGACAGTAACATCTGTCAGCTGGGAAAGTTCTTATGTTTGAAACGAACTTGTGTGCGCAGGTGATTGAGACATTCATATGGATATGTCATTGTGTTTAAGGACTTTGCATCATGTTTTCGTTGATTGATATTGATAAACGGTGTGGTACTTTTGACATGATGCTTAATGATTGAGACATGTATAGATTTAAAGATCTTACCATGTTGCACATTTGGATTTGACATGATTTGATCTAGTGATGTTTGATTATCCTAGATGACTATGTTATGTAGACATATTTACCTTCAGTGGCATATGTAAGTATGCAGACGTATGGTTTTGTATTGGCCTCCTTGTTCCTAGCACAATGGTTGTTGTGACGTAGTATGAACATGCATGACTTAATATTGATGTGTATGCACTTACATATAAAGACGGAAATGGCCTGTAATGACATGTTAAATGATAGACTTGAGAGCTTGACATGAAATGAAGTAAGGACTTGATATATATGGTACATGTCTCTGGTTGAAAGAATCGATAACTATGAAATCAATGCCTTTGATAATAGTTGTGACTGAATTCTAATGAGATGATTTTGTTAACTCAACATTGATTTGAGTAAGGTTGGATATTTTGGCAACATGAGGCCTTAGGCACATAAAGAGTGTTGCATGATGCAATCTCCTTGATTCAGATGTTGTTATTTTTTTAAGTTAGGATATTGAGTTCCAAGGTATGGCCTTGATTTTTTATTATGGCTTTGATTATACATATTGATGGCATATCCTTGATAAGTGACGAGCCTCTAAAAAATCTAAGTAAGAGGGAGATCACTTTTGAATATCTTAATGATTTATCATGGAATGATAAATTGATCTCTGGAATTTGGGAAATAAATCCCATATTGAAAGGCTATTGAGATGTATTTGTGTAATGTAAATCCTTGGATATTCTGATTTAAAGTTCAAATGTTGATTGAATGTGATATGGCATATGTTAGTTGGTTGAAGCATTGATGAGGAATGATGTAGAAGCTCCTTAGAGAGATTATCGAGCATAATTTGGATAAGACATGGATACATGATGATGATAGAGAATCCCAAATACGTATAGTTGGGACTATGTGTTCTCCATTTGTTTGAGATAGCGCAACTGTTCGAGACAAGCTGAGGATTTTTATTGACACCTCTATGAAAAAGAGGATGATTATAGTATCCATGCGCATTTCACACCTCCATGAGAGGGAGGATGATTTTTGTATCTTGTTGTTAGCGGTATCTTGCTACGATTTACATGATTATGTATGTTATAACATAACTCTTGATTTGATGTCTTGTAGGTACAGGAATCAACAAATAGTTGATGAGAGTAGTGTTGATCGAGGACACTTAGCTAACTCTTCCTCTTTGTTTGAGGTCCCAGAACAAGGAATTGAGATAAAGGGATCCTGGGGTTGAGGGAACTCTAGAAAATAGAACATATTCCCTATCTATCAACCGTGGGATGTGTGTGATCCTTGTCCATTTTGATAAGTCAAGTATCCCCTCCACCTTTGGTCATTTCATAGTATACCCCATTTGGCATCATACCCACAAGATGAGCTTGTTGGGATTGGCCCTCCCCATTTGGACAATGGGTTGAGGAGGCTTGAAGGTGTGTTATCCTTACCTCTTAGTAACTTGGGTATCTGATCCAAGCTCAATTATGATCTAGGTGTTCTATTACATGATTATTCAGGGTCATCTATAGGAAGATCAGTAGGAAATAGAATGGGTTGGGATAACCCTATGTTATTCGAGTTTGAGAGTGATCTCCTCGATGTGAAATAAACCTATGTGATTTCGGGTTGAGAGTGAGCTCCCCAGTGTGACACTAAGGTCAAGATGATATCCTCTACGTGGATCGGTATCCTATTTACTAGATATGGGGTTGTAGAGGTCTAGCTCCCCCATGAGATTCTAGAAGATGTGCTTCCCGATGTGGTTACAAGATGAGATGTGCTCCCTATTGATATTCTACGATGATGATATTCTGGGTAGTAGCCTGATGGAAAAGATTCCAGAATGACACCCTAATGAATGAAGGGTGGTAGCCCAAGCTCCCCTCTGGCAACAAACTCTTCCTCTTCTAGATCCGAGAATGTTAAACATACAAGTAGAAACAATCAAGAGATAAACATAAATAAGCATGAAGAGTACATTGATGATTTTTAATGAGAAAGGTCCACCACATGACGACTACATGACATAGATATTCAATGACCACACATGATGATACTTGAATATCATAATGGAATAATGATTGATGATCAGATTTCAACAGATTGTGTTGAGATGTGATGACTCCATGATGCAGAGAACTACAAGCAGAGATTGCAAAGTGAAATTCTTCCTAGTTTAGAGGGAGTCTTAATTTTTTTAAATAAGGTCAAATTCTACATTGGACAGCTCAGATGATTAAGATAATAATTTAATTATATTCCTCTTTTCAAGAGGATCAAAATTGACTTATAGATCGCCCTAATTTCTTAAGCAGAATTTAAGTTATGAATTAATTTAATATTTTATGGGTCAGCCTAACCGCATGTTGATCCAGTCAAAGCCCCAAGCGGTCACTCACAAAGTTATAAATAGAGGCGACCTCAAGCTCATTTGCATACATTTCACTCATGAGATCTTCTCTGTGCCATTTTTGTTTTTTGTCATATTTTCAATTTCTTGGCTCGCATAGGTATGTCGGAAGGAGCTAACGCAGTGGCACGCAGTCGTTCGAGGTTAGAGTTTATTGCACATTCCAGACCTGGGTCTATTGAAGTAGAGTCGCGGGAAGGTAAGGCTCTAATAGTGGCCCTATTGAAGCATAGCCATGAGAAGGATGTACTTTTCCCACATCCAAGGTGCCAAAGTCGTTGGCACAACATGTTAAGAGCGCAGCTAAAGTCGTGAGGTCATATTGGGTTGTTCTGAAGCTAAGTCGTGGGCACAGGGTGTTGTGGTAGCAGCTCAAAGCCCAGAACCACGGGGTGAGTGGGTTAAGGTCACAACTTAGAGAGTTACTGGTAGATCTAATTTGGTTCACCTTTCGTTTATTGCACAACACTTCCAGACATCATTCGTTCAATCACAGTTGCGTTAGAGCATCATTGACAGTCTCCTGGATTCAGATCTAGGACTTCAGAGTTGAGATCACTTGGTGATCTTTTAGATCTGTGTTTTGGTACTATAGATATGTAGATATGTACATTAGATATGTTTGTTTCCACTATAAATGTATCTTCATTCCTCATTCAGTATCAGTGGTGTTCATTAGTTTTCTACCACCAGTGTCAGTGCATTTTAGTTCTCAGATTCAATTTCCTTCATGCAGAATAATGGGTATAGTTTTACTTCTTGTATGCTATTTGTTTTCTGCATTGAAAATATATGTGCTCATGGATCATTGTACTCTTGTTGTTGAATCATTCAATGAAGATCTAAGAAGAAAAATTTCCAAGGGTTTTCCCCATAGTGGGTTTTCCCTAGTCTCAAACCAATCTCGGTGTCTCTATGTGTTCATACTTCTCTTCCTTTGATATTTTATTTTCCGTTGCTTATATGATGATGATGATGACGATGATGGTGTTGTTATTTCTGCATAGTTATATATTCTGATGTTTAATAATACAGATCTGTACAATGATAAAATTATTTTGGGTGAACTTAACATGTTGGTGAAGAAATGTAACTATCAAAGTAAAGAACAATGTTGCTTTATGAAAAATTAACATGTTGTTGTGCATAAGGTCATTGTATGCAATTAGGTCATCATGATGATATTGGCATGTTATGATGCTAATGTGTTGGCTAAGATAGAGCATGAGATGCAAACCATCAAAGTGAAGTTGCAGCATTGGACCTCGCGGCAAGAGCATGTCATCATACAGGTTTGGATGTTGGGCATGTAGGTATGTAGTTTAAGGATTTTTATATGCATTATGGTTATGAGTATTCATTTCATTCTATTGATGTTATGGATACATACATTATAGATGATAGTTTATTAGTGCAGTTACATGTACATGCGTTGATTAGTCAATCACAGTATTAACCTGATGACTAGGTTCTCTGTTGTTGATGAGCATGTTATATGTTAAATTGTAGTTCGCTCGATGATTATGTTATATGTTGTTGATGAGCATGTTGCATGTTAAATTATTGTTGTTATACGTTATTTAACTTGATGATCAGAGTTATAACATTAATATATTGATGTTTTATGTATCGTGCTAACCTGGATGGGCCTATGCAGATGGTTATGGTTATGACATTCATGTATGAGTTAATATGTTGTGATATTATGGCATATTAATCTAGACTGACTGTGCATATGTGATTTTATGCATGAATGAAAAATGGTTTATGAGTTTACAATGTGAACATGTTAGCCAGATACTATTATGGATATCATGATCTTATTTAGTTTTGATTTGATGTGTTGTGAAGCCATATCGTACTAATCTAGATTGATGGTGCAGACAAGATAGCCTCCCCTGAGATACATTAAGGTATGGGTTCTCTTATGTCGTATAATTGGTGCTTGACTGTTTGATTATGTCATCTATCTCTTGTTGAGTGTTTGGTGTCTGTTATGTTGTCTAATTTATTTATCTAACATGGCACGTTTATAGTTTGTTTGAATGTTGATTAGTCGCATGATATGAGTATGTGTTTGTAAGATTGCATGAAGAAATGGTTTTTTTTAAGATGGTTGTACTAACACATGTGTTGGGATAGATGATATGTACTAGAGTGTAAATAGGTGATAGTTGTAGCATTATATATTATGACAGATGAATGTGAGTTGATTGTGGATTGTGACATTATTGTTAGTCTTGTTAAAATTTGATTTCAAATTGATAGATATGTTGCCTTGATCTTTGGTACATACGAATGACACGCGTGTTCAGTTACAAGTCAGTGTGCTTGGCACAACAAGGTAAGATAACTGGTATATTTTTATATTTATTTATGCACCGACAGGTGTGTGGTTATGGTAGTATGATGCAGGGATTGCATGGAAAAATAGACTTCCATGAAATCTTGGAGAAGGATTAGGTTTAGTTTTCCTTGATTCATGGTGTTTTTTTCCTATCTTGCATGTTCATTATTTTGATTTGTTTGCACTTGATTTGTGGTCTTGATTGCGTCTAGTGCATGATCATTCCACTTTGTTGCGGTTTTGTATTTCTTTTGGTTTCCATGGTTTTCTTCTGGTTGCTTCTTGTTCTTGCCTTTTATGTTTTGAGAGCCTTAGGAATTGGTTTGAGAAATAGGAAATTTAATGGAGCTCAGAGAGAGATGTGTGGTACCCAACAGGTTATGTAAGACTCAGATGAAGCCTAGTGCACGTATAAGGGCAATAAAATGTAAAAATCTGAGTGTCGGTTGGATTTGTTGGGCCCATTGATGTGAATGGATGGTGGCAGAACAGTCACAAGAAAGGTAACACAAAAGGTAAAGTGAATGGATTTGAGGTGTTAGATGCCTTGGCTATGTTGAGAACCATTGTTCTCAATGCTGTGCATACTATTCACGAATAAAGGGAGTTGTCTTAACCTATACCTTGTGATATATGGTAGTTATGTTGTGATCATGATTATGATAATGTCTATATATGTATGTATGCATGTATGCATGTCGTTTTCTGACAAGATATAGATTTCTTTATGTTGATGCATGTATGTATGTCGTTTTCTGACAAGATACAGATTTATTTATGTTGATGTTTATGTATGTATATATGTATGTATGTATGTCATGTCTGACAGGTTCATCATGGATCATGAGTGTTTAATTCTAATGTTTATATGTATAAATGTATGTCATTGTATGATATGATTATGATTGTTCTATGCTAATGATTATATATATGTATCCATGTCACTGTCTGATAGGGTATTCAAGTATCATTCTTGTGGAGGAATGATTTCTTATGCAGGTGAAGGACATGAAGAGGTTCTTGGTATTATGAGGAATCAAGTGGGAAGAGTAACCCTGACATATATATGAGGTTAGTATCATGTGGGTATGAATTTATATTATGTGATTATATTATGTATATTTCTATGTTATGGCAGGTAATGCTGATGGGTGCATCAGAGAAGTGAAATCAGTGTGATCTACGACATGCTAGGATAAGCATGGATAGTGGAAAGACACTAGAAGCAAGGTTACCTGTGGGATTAGTGTGTGAAATTATCCATAGAGATGGGTGGATTTATTGTTTCAAAATCCTTCTCGCAACTAGCGTGACTGTCTGAATTAATTCGGCGTCGGTGGCGCGCTACCCTAACGGGCTAAACATGACCAGCGAAACCCTGATAGCTCAAAATCGCGCTAGTCGCGAGTGATTTTTAGGCTTGAAAACCTCCCCCCAATATTCCTATTTCTAAAACTAAATGATAAATAAATGAAATTAAAATGAAGAGAATGCGTAGAGCTCTTACTTAATGTTGACAGATCAATGAATGGTGTTCTAGATCGACCGCACCGCTGATTTGAAATTTGGAGAGAAAATGGACAAAATGCTCTTCTCAAAATAGAAAGGTGAAAATGAATTTTTTTTTTGGTCTATTTATAGATTTTTGAAAAAATTTCACCAATATTTTATTATTTTTCCTCGATATCAGTGATGTTTGTTGTTTTTTTGCAGTAATAGGAATTTCACATTGTTGGTCATTATTTCTGATGTAAACAAGTTGTATTTTATCTCTTTTTTGGGCTCAATAAACGTTTATGAAAAAGGAACCCACCTGGAGTCAACTTTCAGCTCTTTTTTGACTCTCGAAAAATGAAATATTGTCGAGTACTTGTCATTTCGAACTCGTTAAAGTGAATGAATTGACGTGATCTCAATATACGTTTACCCCGTTTTAGGGCTGAGATTTACTATTTACAAAAAAGGAATACCTTGATCGAACATGTTCAAGAGGTTATTTTGAATATTGTTTTCTACCTTTTCAGATTCGAGAGACGATTTACGAAAAGGGACATGATGGAGTTTCCTTTTTGTTTATTTTCAAACTCCATAAACATGAAAAGTCATTGAGTTCGTTGGACTCGTTAAAGATTAAACGACAAAAGACTTATCAACATGACAAGACCGAGTTTATCCTTCCTAGGGCTCGTTAAACTTACTAGGATGGATTCATTTGAAGAATGAACTTACACGCTCAGCCTATGTTATCCTCTTCATGCTGGCGATAAAAAATAAAGAGGTACTTGTTAGCAATAACGTGGGAAAATTTAAAGTGAACATCTTATACGTATTTTTGGTAGCTTGTCACTCTTGAACATGACACTCATCTGCAGTTCATGTCGGGTTGGGGACATCCTACATTTGTCACTTTACCTCCATGGGTTTGGGAAATATGTTTGCCTCTCATTTGATTACCAATTTTTTCAACATGACCTCTGATCCTATTTGAGTCAAATGCTTCCACACTCTGGAGTTGTGTCGCCAATAGGGCCTCCTCTGTTACAATCTCGAATCACTCTTATCATCTTAAGATATCTATTGTCTCATGTCGATGATGTGGGAATCATCATGGCCCTCCTTCGATGAATCACTTCCTGTCGACTTCAACTCATTATTCGGGAAGGTGATTTAGAAACTTCTTTAAGTACCTTGGAGCTTGCATGCCTCAATGGAAATTTCTTCGTGTTCGACGACAGGTTCGCATCATTGGCCTTCGATCAAATTATTTCGCTAATGTTCAACTTCAACACATTTATTCACACTTGTAGATTGTGTTTTTGTAACTTGAGGTCCATCGTTATTATTGGTGGTCTCTCTCGTGCTTGTTAATGGTTTTCATTATTGACTGATAATCAGATGGTTTCTACCATGTTCGACACCAACACATTCATTCGCATGGTAAGATTTGTACATTGGGTTGATTGAGATTGCAGTGAAGATCCTACGTCACATCTGATTTTTTATCCAGACCGCGAGGATTTATTGAGTATTCATGATTGTTTACATGATCATATCTATACGGATGGTTGCGTCCATACCATGGATCCATTTCTATGACCTCTTTAGACAGATGGTTGCGACCATGCAGTGGGTTCATGTGTTATTTAATTCCTAGTGCAAAGTTACGTGATTAGGAATATTCATACCAGAGATGTCATATATCGTAATATGTTTGGTTTGGCAGGTTTTCCAGAGGTGGTCTGAGCTCTTTGCCTTGGTTCACAAAGCATTTCAGCCATCACTCCCTGTTTTGCCTTCATACTTTAGGGGGCATCTATTACACAATAATTTTTCACCATGCTCATTTTCTCATCCCTGATCTTGAAATGCCCTATGACAGATCCTATGCAATGTTTCCGCCATGAAGAAATATGTTAAGACATCCCCTGAATATCCAAAGAAAATTGCCTTGGGAGATTATTAAAGAAACTTGGTCAAATTCCTAGTTTCCTCGGTCAGTGCTCTTCCTGATGTCAGGTTCGCACTGATGTCATATTCACAGTTCTGGCTTAGCACTGCCAGCACCCTTATTTCTTGGAAAGACGCATTGATCCCTTTCTGACAGTGTTTTCTCAAATGGAGGAGAAGCTTCAACCTCTAGAAGTTTCAGCGCAGCGAGTTGGTTGTTAAACGGTGGTGATGGAGTCGAGCTCTCTTATTTTAAAGCTTTGATATCATCCATGGGGGGTTTATCCCTTAGAAAGTGGGCCTTCCTCGTCCTTTCGTGGGCTCTCGACCTCTTCTCCCTTCTTATAAATTCATATCCCTCATTCCCACAATTTTAGAGCTTGGTTGGTCATTGTCATGCTAGTTTGAACTCTCGTTCCCTTGCATCCTATCATTGTGATAATGCCTAAGTGTTTGAGAGAAGGAATGCTTTAGAGCTTTGGTGAAGGACCCAGATTTTCACCAAACGAGGCCTCCAACATCAAGGCCTAGGTTTTAAGATCTTCATTTTATATTTATCAATAAAAACATCTAATGTTTGCTTTTTATATTTTTCTATTGTTTATGCAAATATTCTAGTACTCCTTGATCTGCTAGATAGCTAATGTTTATGATTATTAAGTATTGTATTACATTTGTTGTTGCCTCTTGATCATCTGTAGGTATTCACGTACCATCAGTAGCAGGGAGCGAGCCTAAAAGGATCGTGGATCAAGGTCATCATCAACGGATTCAAGCATAGTGTTGGGAAAAAGGTACTTCTGTCTCTTTTCTTGTCGCATTGTAAATGTTAGTTAAGAGAGATTTGCATCAGAAAGTATCTCGTGTTGCTAGACTCACTCTAGGGCTTGCGAAATCGCCTTTGTCCATAGAGGGGATTTATCTTGACAACATTATGCAAGGTTAAAAAAACCAAACTAAAAGAAAAAATTGATGTAGGATCAAATGAGAAAAATAAGGCATATGCTACTATGTCAAGAAGAAAAGGAAAGTTTGGTAAATTTGGTCTACAAAAGAAAAGAAGAGACATGTGTAAGATTCATTGCTATGAATGCCAAGAGTATGGGCACTTTAAAAGAGATTGTCCTAAATTTAAAAGGGACAATAAGAAGAGAAATAAGGAATAATATCACATTATCGAAGAAGTAGAGAAATAAGGAATAAGATCACATTATCGAAGAAGTGGAAGAACTTGATACAAAAAAAGATAAGGAGGAAGTGAGAGATCTCTACTATTAATCAGGGGCTAAAAAATATGCTCAAAAATGAAAGTTTTTGAAATGGTGTGGAACCTAAACAACCGTGTACATCAAGTCGTTCTAAATCCGGCGCAACTTGTTTCACAGAAAACCAATATCGTATGCTCTCGAAAACGCGTTTTTTTCGTTTTCCTAAACAGAGAAATTTTTCAAAAAAATTACAACGGACTGTGTATTTTGGGCTAATGGCAGGTTGCCACGTGGTCTCTTCTGGTTGGTTTAAAGTTAATTTTTTTTAGGCCAATCTAGCCTCGCCACTTGTCCAAATTTGATTGGTCGATTGGTGGACAACCACACACTGCCACGTGGCCCAACTGGAGGCTGCCACGTGGCAGCACGAGGGCCACCAAAATTATGTTTAAGTTTCAAACTGCACTGCACCATAATTAAATTGTGACCGCATATCTAACAGCGCCAAGCCCTAACCACATGGGCTACGTTAAACCTTGTTTAAAGCATGTGAATAAATGTTATATAACATTTATGGTGGCAGACTATGGGGTAGGGGCTAGGGCTTAGCCCCGGCCCCCCAAAAAACTCACAATACGACCATTGTAACGATATTGGGGGCGCGGTAGAGGCGAAGGCCCCACTGCCCAAATTTTTAATTAAAAAAACTTAATTAACCCTAATTTTATGGTTAAAAATGTGGATTTTAGGCGTTATTGGGCAAATTAACCGCCCGACAATTTCGCTCGGATTTCCATCAAAATGTCGCTCAATTAGCGGATTATGGGCAAAATTTGTAGGACCAATCCGGATTTTGGGGAATTTGTGGTGCGATTAGTAGCAAAGCTAGGGAGCCTCGTAACTTCTTCATTTTTTGATCAATTTTGGAGCAAAAAGAGGCTTGACGGGGATTTTTGAGTCCTCTGAAGCTGATGGAATAGGTTTTGAAGCCATTTAAGCATTGTAAAAATATGTAATCACCATTTTGAGCATAATGAAAGAGGGCCAAGCCATTGGAAGCTGGAACAAGGAGATGTAGCCTAGGAGGAGTGAACTCCATCATTTGTTGTGTTGTGGTTATTTTTATAGTGTAATTGTATGTTGTTTACGTATATTTCAGATTTTATTTTCATGTTTTATGTGTTTAAAAATTAACATAAAAGCTCTCAAAAACTCAATTTTAACACTTGCAATTTACAAACCCTCAAGCACATTTACATTAAGATCTCATACAGATCAACTATGATTGAGATAATCTCCTTCAAGTACTATAAAAGTTGTGTAAATTATAGTTATCTAGATAGGAAGCTTTGAAAACAAGGTAGGATGCATCATATTGGAAAAATGGCATCATAGTAGAAGCATTAGAAGAATATCTGGAACAAGATCTGTGACAATCAACTATGTGGGATATAGCTCTGGAAAAACCTCATTAAAAGCTCCAATATTACTTAAGGAAAAAGAAGGAAAGTCATCTAGAATAGGGCTCATCATATAGTTGCTGGAAAAGATATGCAAGAACAAATCTTCATTGATTCACCGTTGTTTCCTCAAGGATTCCAAATATGTGGAACTAATGGTATGATGGCATAACTAAAAAGAAGATCAAGAAAAATGAAATTCATTCATTCAAAGAAAGCTCTACATTAAATCTAGATAACCTTAAAGGAAAGATAAGATAGACATGGTTACATTTGATATTTTGAAAGTCATGTGGTTGCAGATATCATACTCTATCTTAAGAGCATGATCAAAATAAAGGATGTCCTTCCTCAATAAGATGAAAGAATGCATCTAAGATGAAATCAACATTATATGTCCTCATATGGAATATGAGATCAATTGACAGTAATTGAAAAAATGATCAAAATAAAGGATGTCCTTCCTTAATAAGATGCAAGAATGCATGTATTCTAAGACGAAATCAACATTATATGTCCTCATATGGAATATGAGATCGATTGGCAGTAATTGAAAAAACTATGATCAGAAGCTCCTAGGAATGAAATGTGTGAAGAAAGAAAGGAAGAGATGGTGAGATATGCAACCATGGTAAAGGAAATCAACATCCAAAAGGACCAAGAATATTTGACTGAGAAATCTCCTGGAATGATATGAAGACTCTGATGGAAATATAAAAAAGATGGAAACCCTTGACAATGGATATATTTAGGAGATGTGTCAACATGAATGCGGGATGTTGATGCTGACTAGAAGATGTCATGATGAAAGACCATCTGAAAGGGTGTAATATCCTCCCGAAGAAAACAACTTGAAGAAGGAAACATGACATGAAGCAAAGCCAGAAGTGGACTGATGGATCGTTTTCTCATAAAAGGAATGATGACATGATTGACTCATGAATGAAAGTGATGGATGGTTTGTGCCGTATGAAGAAGTCCCAAAAGATGAAGGCTCCATAACGAAGAAAAAAATCATGACATCATAGGAAGGAGTTCTTCAAAGTAGTTGGTTGTCCCATTATCTCCACCTAAGATGTTGATGTAGGTCCCTAATTAAAAGGGAGCATGGAAATAGGTTTCTTACCTAGAAGAAACTTGGAAATTCCTAAGCCAAGAGGGATCTTAGGTACATTCCTTCTATAGGAATGAATACATATCTCCTCCCTAATTAAGAGGGAGAGATAGACACATCATTCTAGTCTTCAGCTGGGAAGACAGAATGGAGGATTGAGTAATCATTTGGCATCCGATGGTATTTGAGGATGAAATAGGGCATCCAAGACAATAGTAGTCATAGAGACTGATATTCTTTGAGGACTGGGAATCCAAGATAAGAATATTCCTTATGGAACACACCCTGAGAACCCGGGTGGGGTATGTTCCGAAAGAGACAATGATGAGGGTGTCTATGAATCATTGGTCTCGCGCATTGAGATCAAATCTTGTGGAGAGATGACATTGTTAGTCAAGGAGTTGCAATGTAATAATGTTGGTTGATATGATGCTATACAAATGGATTACCAATCTGATTCTTCTTATGAGAAATTCTTCAGATTGAGAATGACCAAGTACCATTATGAATACCTCCCTAGTTAAGGGGGAGTGTTGAAAAGTGTAACTAGGTCTGGTCTTCATAATGACATGTAATTGTAATATTTGTAAATGATGAAAAGAAGAAAAATAAAATTATTATTGTAATGCTTGCACCATGGTTTTCATGAGCAAGGAATTTTATTTTGGTCAAAGAGTCCAATTGAGAGTTCTTAGGATATTGTCGTCTAGTCATAAAATCTAAAAGAGTCATCGTCATGTAATAAAGACATGTTACACATTGTAAAATAGTCACATTTGTCTTTGAAAGTAAACCTCCAAGACCTTGTCACTAGCCCTCACTCAAGTCAGCCTACATTAATGCACTATGTCGACCTACTTCAAGGGATCATGTTGGCCCCACTGTCATAATCAGGAGACTATATATATCCCTCCATGGCCTCATTTGGAAGGAAACAACTCGGTGAAGAAAGTCTCCAATATGAAGTGCAGAAATCACATAAAGGAGCCACGAAAGATAGTGAAGCAAGGAGAAAACATAGTGAGGATATCTAAGGGTTGTTTTGGGCTAGTCTACCCTCACACGTGCGAAGATTGCAGGACCAGATGCAACAAAAGAAGGATCGAAGTTGCAACAACATAAGGTGACCTTGTTTGGGTGGAATAACTTCGTTCAAGGAAGCCGCAAGGAATAAAGGAGACTATCTTCCAAGGAGACTACTCTAGAAGCAAATCTAATCTAGGGTTTCCTTTGTGAAACAAGAAGATTTTAGGCCTACAAAGGAGGCCAAGATTCTGAAGGAAGTCGAGAAGGAGGATAGGGCATCGTTGAAGAAGAGGCTAGTGACTTGGTCTTGGAAGGAGTTCAGTGTCAAGGGTCTGTGTCATGGCTTTGGTATTCATTAATTGAAGGTTCTATAAGAAGAATTTTGTTTGGGTTTTCCTCTCAAAGAAGTGAGGGGTTTTGGCCCTGGCTAACAAGCCTATATACTGTGTCTGTGTCTCTTTATTGTTCATGATTTGATAATTGTCTTGATGAAAATAACACAATAATAATTCAAAAAAAGAGTATCATAATCAAAAAGTGAAAAAACTATCACAAACAATTATCTTAAAAAGAAAATCTCTTAAATATTGAAACCCTATATTTCTCATCAATGAAAAATGTCAAGTTAAAATTAAAAAAAAAAATATTAGATTAAAGTGAAATACACATGGTATTGGTGACCCTTCCTATTAAGCCCTACATATACTAAAACCTTTAAAAATTTGAAGATACTCCATTCTAATAGGTTTTAAAAATTTGAAGATACTCCATTCTAATATGGAAAAATCAATAAAGGCTTATTTAATGAACTTAATCTGATTTAAATATATTAATTGGTTTGTCTTGTAAAAAATGACAACGTAAATATGTTACTATGATTTATTATAAATATCTTTCTATATCATTTTTGACACTATCACCTTAAGACTTGTATGATTATATCAATGGCACCCAGTTTCCATATGTATGGAGGATGGTTGTGATTCATGTGGCAGCTCAGCCTATGTTCTACCTCAGTCACCAACGTCTTTCCATCCTTAGTGACCTTTTTCAGAGGGCTTTTCATTCCACCACAGGAACCAAGTACACTTATACACGGAGGCCAAGTATAGCATGGCCAGAAATGATGTACAGTTTATAAAGTGGAAGAAATTTGTGTGTATATTACTTATGGATAATGTTAATAAAATAAATGCCTGATATACTATTTAACATAGATCAGACAATCCAAATAATTTCGAACACTTTTCTAGTATTGACTTAAACTATGACGATTGTAATGTATCCAGACCATTCTGTATTCCTCATTATTATCCAAATTCCATCATCTGCTGTTATACTCATTTATTCTGTTATTATTGCTGAGTTTTAGGTATTTAAGCTAGAGATTTGATGGGTATTATTTTTTTTTGACAATTTTTGACAACGGGATTTTTCTCCAACCCACAGGAAATAACAAGAATTTCCCTCGCGTGGCTAAAGATACCTCAAAGTTTCCGTTGCAGTTGTAGATTCTTTTAGGTAAAAAAAAACCACTGAAACTAAAGTCCAAGGTTCAGGGTATGTACTGTAGATGTTCTTCTTGGCTAATCAATGGGAGTTATTTCAGTGTTTGGGCGTAATGATTATTATTATGCTCTTCACCTACATTCATTCAAAGCTTGACTAGTGATATGATGAGCTTTGACTCTTTGATAAATATTGTTGTACCTAAGAAAATAACTCTTAAATAAAGATAACTATGCGTTAGCCTGGCTTAAAATTAAAATGCAAGACAGAAAGTTTAATACAAGTGTACTGCCAGCATCAATTTGTTGAAAATGGTCACAAACCAACAAAATCAATATGAATTTAAAAAAAACTGATTCAACGCTGGTCTCTGTTCATTCTCCTGACATTCAATCATAGATTCAAGAGATTCAAGTAAGTCTTTTGTCATATATAGACGTTGAACACTAAATATTGACATAGACATATAGTATACAAGCGAAGGAAGCATCGCCTAAATAACACTGTATAGTATCTGCTGCCTGTCAATGATGGTATAGTTACAAACTCAAGTTTCAGGGGACACCATTAATCACAAAAAAAAATATTCAGGGGTACAATTTATGCCTTGTGTTCCTGCTGACTGAGCACTTGAAAACAGGACATGTATATAGAATATACAAATACACATATCAGATTTTAGGAATTAATTATGCTGTGGACCAGATCCTGGGTTAAGTACAGGAGATTTAGGACCCCTCCGCGTCCTGAGTAATTCCTGAAACAACTTAGAAAGAAACAAAATAATTATTACTACAACACTATCATGAGAGATCAAAGGAGTGATTTTGTAGGTAATCAAGCCTGAAACAGTGAACATATAAAAACAGATTTTGTTTTCCGTATATACTCAAAACATATCACAGACAAATTTTGCTCTCTGTATATACCCAAAATTAAGACAAAGAAGCCTGTTCTTTCAAGGGTTTGTTTCTTAAAAACTTAGTCTTGTGTTGCATATTCAAAAGCTTGTTTGTGTTGGAATAATTGTCACACTCATGTTAGAAATCATGTTAGAAATCATTTATTTGGATTAACAGCCATCTTGAGAATATAAGACTAAGGGTTCACTTGTTTGGAAGTTTAGTGTTTGGGTGTAACAAAAATCTCAACATGGTATCAAAGCCTTAGTTCAAATTGGATTTTGAGAACATTAGAATAACTACTCACTCAAAATAATGGTAATGACTTAGAAATTTACTAAATAATTTGGTAATTTGCTAAGACTTAGTATAACCAAAAATCTTAACATGATATACAGCAAGTTGGATTTCCAAAATTGTACTTGAGGGGTGTTGAAGTAATTGTCACTCACCTCATTGGTCCATCATTCTGAAAACATAAAACTAGAGTAATGATAAAAAGTTTAGAAGTTTACTAAAAACATGTGACTTTTTGGTGTTGCCTAAAACCTCAACTGCTTGCCTGTCTCTCTAATGGATTGTAATTTTAAACAAATATGAAATAAAGCCAATGTCAAGACCCTAGCTAAGACACTGAGAAATATAACAATAGTCTGCAGTAATTTTTATGGCTGCAAATACTTACTCCTCTACTTTCAGCGGTGGATCCATTCTGATGACGTCCAAGATCTGTGGATCCACTCTCAACCTGAACCTGCCCCTGGACGTTAGGATTTTCTAAACCATGCACAAAGGGAAATAGCAAAGTAAGGACGATGCAGAAAACAAGCAATATACATATAGATTGATACCTGTTTAGTAATATAACTAGTTGAGAGTAAGGGTAATCTTGAATTACCCAACAGTGGATCATTTTCATCATCCCCATCTGCATCTTGACAAGAGAATATTTGCTGGAAAAACTGGACTATTCCATCCAAACAGGAGAACAAACCCTTAGTTTGGCCATGGAGAAGGTTGCCTTTATGTTCTCCATCCCTATTTTCGGTGGAAGCATTCTGATCTTGAACAACTACACATGCTGCAGAGACACAGACTGAGTCTTCTTGGCATACAGTTTGCTTAACCTCCATAGCTATTATGTTCTGTCTGTAACTTGAACAAATCTTTTGAACATCTTACATTGAATTCGCTCGCCAGCCTAGCGTGCAAATAATAAATGAATGACTCAAATAAACAAGACAGTAAATATACTACGAGGACAGCACAGCTAAAACCGCCCAGAGCACCTGACTACGTTCATATTTGGCATAAATACATCAACCAGCACTCAGAAATACACTACTCTACTGAACAGTTAAACCTGCCCACAGCACAGCACAGCACAGCACAGCCTAGGTTTAATGTTTGGCATAAATACATCAACAACCATGTAGATATATATTATTTTTTTAATCATGAGAATGGGTACACCTCACCCCTGTCACTCATGAGACTCTGGGATGAGTCAATGTGACCGGCACTTTATTTCTATGAGCTTTTTATACACTCTAAAAAATTTACAAATTAGTTTAGAAAATAATAGAAATTTTGGCAAGATTATGATAAAATTGAAGTTGTTTACACAGAATACCCTGGATGGCAGTTTTTTGCCAGAATCCGGTAAAATAAAATTCAAAAAATCAGGTACTTGGAGTGTTTGAATTGCATTTTTTATAGTGGAAATGGATTCAGCACTACCAAAAATCCTTAGAACACTCAAAACACTGAAGTTTAACAACTGTAAACAAGATTCTGATAAAATCTTTGCCAGATTTTTTCAAAATCTTTGCCGGCCATTCTGTTGCTTTTTTAGACTAAGCTGATAAAATTAGGTAGAATTTTTTGAAAATCTGGGTTACCGCTGTCAAACTTCAAGATTTTGGGTGCCCAGGAGTTCTTGATAGAACTGAATCCATTTCCACCATAAAAAAAAAAAGCAATTCAAACACTACAACCATCAGATATTTTGAAAAAAAAATTAAAAAATTCTAGCAAAATAAAAACTACCATTCAAACAAATTTGTGACGTTAATAAACAACACCTTACTATACTCTAAGCTTAACCCAATTACCCACAAACTTAATTACACCAACCTACTTAGACAAATAAATAGAATTTCAAACTTGGACCAGACTCTTATATTGATTGGATCAGATTCCTTCAGACACTACAACCATCAGATTTTTTGAAAAAAATATAAAAAATTCTAGCAAAATAAAAACTACCATCCAAACAAATTTGTGACATCAATAAACAACATCTTACTATACTCTAAGCTTAACCCAATTACCGACCAACTTAATTAAACCAACCTATTGAAACAAATAAATAGAATTTCAAACTTGGACCAGACTCCTATATTGATTGGACCAGATTCCTATATTGATTGACAAACCAATAAAAGACATCCACTTTTTTTTTACCTAACCCAATAGACCATGCAGAAATCTACTATTAATCAACTATAACCTGTTAAAATAGATTGAGTAAATAATATTTTAAAGTCCATCTAACTAAAAAATAATCTATAAAACCAAATCTTATAAGATTAGATTATAGTAATTGATTACATAGGAAAAATCATGATGCAAAAAGATAACTCTGGGCAAATGCATAAGTACCACCCTGTTTTACTAACTCTGGGCACGCCTGAATAAAAATAAGGTTTCAACGTGCAGATTTTCAATTCTCAATGGCCGTACGAACTAGCCTCCTTGGTTGTCGCCAGAAGCCAGAAACAGCACTAAAGACAAATGCATGTAACTACACCCTGGTCCCAAAAAAAAATGGAAGGAAGATATTAAAAAATAGTTAAATTTTGTGTTTGTTTGTTTTTAAATTTTAGATAGGATTAGTTTAGGCTATTGCTTGTCTTGATGTTGAGGAGTTCAAATGTTTGACGGAAAAACTTTCTACCCATTTATAAGATCTTGTCAAAAGATTGAGCGAGGGTATGTTGTATTAGAATCGGAAGTGGTTCAACTTAGTAAAATATTTTAACCCTCTTTATAATATTTAAATTAGTAATTTAATAAGTTAAAATCCAAATAAACTAATTATTTTATTTTAAATATTGAGGGGTTTTCGTAATGCATTATATTATGTATCATTTTTTAGGATTTAACTGTGATAAGTAAGTCATTCATCTATGACTATTTCCATGAGAAGTAGTTGTACGTGACTAATTTTCTCATGATTTTTGAATAGTCCACTTAGCATAGCACTTATTGCATCGGGTGATGTTCACAGGGGTGAAGAAGTGAGATTGAAACTAGTGAAATGAATCACATAACGTCAATCATCACTTCCAGGGCTTGCACCTAGTAACCAAGACTTTCCGGGAGGTCACCCATCCCAGATCGCCTCTAGCTCAAGCGCACTTAACTATGTAGTTTTCCCCACAATCAAGCCCACATAGCTTGCGACCCCATTTGCAAAACCTTAGCAAGTTTTGTGTCTCATGAACCATTCAAGTAGAGCTCCCTTCACCCTCTATATTTTAAGTATTGAGGGGTTTTCGCAGTGCATTATATTAGATATCATTTTTTGGGATTCAACTGTGTTAAGTAAGTCATTCATCTATGACCATTTCCATGAGAAGTAGTCGTAACTGACTAATTTTCTCATAATTTTTTAATAGTCCACTTAGCACTCGTTGCATCAGGTGATGCTCACTGGGAAGTAGCAAGCTAAGTGGGCTTGGTTGTGGGGAAAACTCCATAGTTAAGTATGCTTGAGCCAAAGGCGATCTGTGATGGGTGACCTCCCAAGAAGTCCTGGTTACTGGGTGCAAGGCTTGGAAGTGATGATTGACGCTATGTAATTCATTTCACTAGTTTCAATCCCACTTCTTCACCCCTGTGAGCATCACCCAATGAAATGAATGCTAAGTGGACTATTCAAAAATCATGAGAAAATTAGTCACTTATGACTACTTCTCATGGAAATGGTCATAGATGAATAACTTACTTAACATAGTTAAATCCCAAATCACCCTCCATTTATATATTATAATAACCTAATAAATATAAACTCAATGAAATATTTTAATCCTCAAAAATTTTATAAATTTCAATAGTTTTAAAATTCAATAGTTTAATTTTAAAACTATTGAAAGTGTTATATTCAAATGACATTGAAGGTGTTATAAATTTTACACTTTATATATAAAATAATGACATTGAAGGTGTTATATTCAAATGTCATTGGTCCATTTATATATTGTAATAGCCTAGTCGGTAATTACAAGTATTAAGATAATGGAGAAAAATAGATAATTTGATTAAAGTTTATTTAAGGATGGATTTATAAAATTCAATTAACCTAATTACAAATATTTATGATTTTTTTTGGGTGACCATCACAATCCGACATATATGTTATCAAATCTATTCTTTTAGTATTTTTTTTATTAATGAAAATTCATATTATTTTTTATTTATACACAAATTTATAAATATAATATAATTAAATTAAAATAAGATAGGTGATTAGACTTTGTTTTCTAAGTAAAATTAACATTTTTATATTTTCAGTCATTTTATTTAAAATTAAAAAATGTCCTTTATAGTTTTAACATTGTTGTTACAAATATGATGATGACACATAATAAAATAATTAAAACAAAGTTGATTAAAAGTGATTAGTTTTAACATTGTTGTTATAAATATGATGATGGTACATAACAAAATAAGTAAAACAAAGTTGAGTAAGTTGATCATGAACACAACATAATTAATTAGGATTTATTCTACAAGTAAAAATAAAAACATCAATGATGAAGGAAGTTATGGATTTATAAAATTCAAGTAACTTAGTTCATGATTTTTTCAAACTTTTTATAACCATATTTTTTTTTTCAACAAGAAAAAAAACAAAACAAAACAAAAAACAAACAAACAAAACAAAAACAAACTGCTTTCATTGTGAAAATATGAGTTAAATAATTCTGTAAATCGAGAAGAATGATCTACAACATATTTCTTGGACAAAACATGAGAAAAACATCAAAAAGTAAGACAATTGTGAGTTAGCATAGACCAAGAATGTGTCAATAAGATCATTGGAGCCATAGAAGGTGAACTGCAATACATCAGAATGAGTAAAAAAAAAGACTTGAAATCAAGAAGCCATAAGAAAGGCAAATCGTGAAGGCATAACAAACAACACACAGAACAAAATGGGAAGAAAGAGAGCTAGCCTAGACTAGGACACAAAGGATCCAGTGTTGTTAACAACTTCGTTGAACAGGAGTTCAAAAAATATGAGCTCAGTATGGAGAGACACCCCACGCTTAGAGAGAGCACCTGCCTCCAGTTTTTTTTCTAGTAAACATGAAGAAAAGAGATGTCGAGGAAAGTTGGCAGCAAAGACAAGAAATTAGCCATCCATTGGTGAAGGGGAGGGACCTTAAGAGAATTTCCCCCCTACACCCAACCAATAATCATCTTTGAATCCCCAACAATCTTGATCTTGTCAATGGCTAGCCATACTGCACACTAGAGAACCCCCCACAAAGCCACAACCTCCACCCTGCAATTAGACCCAACCTTTCCATGTGTAGAAAATCCATGTAGATTCAACTGATAATTGTAATATGATAAAAAATATACTTGAATCTACTCTACCAATTGTGGAACCAATTTAGATCTTGAAATCAAAAAACATGAAAGAGAAAGAATTTCAATCGCATAATACACAATTATTTCCTGGGGAAAGCCTTAGCTAAAAAACCTGTTATATGTATATTGCATAAGTCAGTAAATATGAGAAGATTATAATGCTTTTCTCCAAGATGAGAAACTTATGCACTATCTCTATATGTCTCATTGATTCCTAGACAAACTTGGTTCAATACTTAACCAATTTTCAGCCCTCCAAAATCCCTATTTCCTTGTGTTGTTTCCTCGGGTAATTAGGCCCTATTAATTAGGGAAATTCCCAATCCATATTGTGCAATCCATTAGGGGCCTTCTTCTGACTACATGCACCACCTGTACAATTTGGATGGTTATACAATTGATAGTACACTACCCTTGAACTCCAATCTGAATTGGGTCTTTCTCAGAACTGACATGCATGAGTTATTTATGGGTGAATTATCAGTTATTTGATTGATTACTACATGTTGTTCACATTCAAGTTCCACACTTTGACCTCTCACTAGTTCCTCCATCAGTTAAAACTAGTGAAATCGATTTTAACTCAGATAAATTGAGTTAATTAATTACAACTCAAAATAAACTCAACTACAGATCCTATAATGTAGGAGATGCTCTACATGCCTCTAGTTTGACCCTCAACTTGAATTAACTAAACCAACTAAGTCATCCTAACTTAGTTAACTCGTACAAGTTATCATGTGATGTGGAATTACAATTTTATTCTAATTTAATAAAGGGAAAATTAAATTAGAATATTTTCTTACTGTCATTTTCAACACTTCCTCTCAACAAGAAATGGATTATCTGATACCCCGATCTTGCCTCTATGGAGCTCGAATTTTCCTCTTGACAATGCCTTTGTCAAGATGTTTTCATCATGCTCCTATGTAGGAATGTACTCTAACAACATAATCTGCCTTTGTACACAATCTCTAAGATGGTGATACCGAATGTTGATATGCTTGGACCTAGCATGAAAAACGAGATTAACTAAGAGTTTTATGCACCTCTAGTTGTCATAGTAAATCACTATAGGATACATTTGTTGACCAAAAAAACCAACAAGGATATTCCTCATCCAGATAGCCTCACAATTTGCTTGACTAGAAGCCATGCACTTTGCTTCTGTTGAACTGAGTTCAACTAATCTCTACTTCACATTGTACCAGGAAATCATTGTTGACCCAATACTAAATATGCTCCTTGATGCTCTCTTCATGTCGGATGGACTCTCTACCTAATCTGCACTTATGAAACCTTGAAGCTTCACTCCCTCTGTCTGCATGTACAAAAGACCAAGCTGAGTGGTGCCTTTAAGGTATCTCAACACATGTTTGGATGCCTTCCAATAGAGCTTGGTTGGCTTAACTATTGCTTGACTCAGTTGGTTAACCACATAGCAAATGTTCGGTCGTGTGTTCACTAAATACATAAGTGAACCCGCAGGCTTCATGTAAATGGTATCTTCTACCACTTTACCTGAAGTAACATCCTCCTTCCTCCAATTACCTGTTAGAGGGGTTTCCATGGGTTTGTTGCTCTCGATGTGAAACTTCTTCAGTATCTCGTTGGTGTGCTTTCCCTAAGAGACAAACAATTCCCCATCTCTTTTCCAAATTTCCAAACCAAGGAAATAATGCAAGAGCCCCATGTATTTCATCTCAAATTCTCTTACCAAATATTCTTTGCAAAAATTTATCAACTTCTTTTCACCTATTAGAATTAAATCATCGACATATAATACTATAATCAATAATTTACCTTCAACCACAATATGGTAAAGGTTTGCATCTGCTTCACTTTTGGTGAAGCCCAACCCGGTGAAATAGTTGTCGATCTTGGTATACCAAGCACGGGGTGCTTATTTCAATCCATATAGCACTCGCTTGAGTCTGCACACATGCAACTTTCTGTCGAAGGTATCAAAACCCTCTGGCTGCTCTCTGTACACATCTTCCTCAATCACTTCGTTGAGGAAAGTTGTGTTTAAATCCATCTGATGTATCTTCCATCCCATATGTGTTGAAAGTGTAAGAGTAGATATGATTGAAGAGCACCTTACTACTAGAGCAAAGGTCTCCTCGTAATATATTCCCTCTACCTAAGAGACCCCCTTGGCGACAAATATTGCCTTGTGTTTCTCCACACTCCTATTTTCTACTTGCTTCACCTTGTAGATCCACCTGGATCCTAAAGATGACTTGTCCTTTAGTCCTGGGACAACTTCCCATGCATTATTTCTAATAATGGAGTCATACTCCTCTACCATGGCATCATCCCATACTGGTTTTTGCACTGCTTCCTCAAATGAGGATGACTCAGTCTCTACACTCTCACTCATAAGATCCATGTAGCTAGTGTACTGATCTGGGGACCTTCTCTGCTTGCGTTGTGATGCGATTTCTCCCACATTCTCTCTAGCATCATGCACCAACTTGTCAACCTCTTTGGCATGCTTCCTTCCATCTATGGATGTTTCTGCATGAGTGGGTGCTTCCACTCTCTGCTACTCTTCTTATGGCTGCTCCACATCTTGAGGTTCTTATTTTGGAGCTAAGAGCTCCTCAACTGCATGCATATGAAGCTCCCTCTCAAGGGAAATTCACATGGCCTTGCCTTCATCGAATTTCACATCTCTATGAACCGCTGTCATCCTGTGAGATGGAAGGTACATGATCTGGGTTTATGCAGGAACGCAACAGGATAAACATATAACCATAAGTACAAAGACACAGTGGAAATAACACTTCATTTCATTAATATCAAAGAACTGAAATTTGCTTACAGACAGAATGGAAATAAAACTAGCTAGGGCGCTAGTAGCTACCTCTGAGAAGAGATGTGGTAGCTATAAGCCTCTAAAATGAGTTACAATGGGGCTCAAGGGCCTATTTATTATTTAGAAACAATGGGAAATCCTAAACAGCCAAAACCATAACCCTAGGAGATGAAGTGCCAAAACTATGGGCCCTGTTTGGGTAAATTGGTGTTTCAACTTCCTGGGGACGTAACTTTGGCATATGATCTCCGTTTGATGCTTACCATACCTCGCTAGAAATATCTATCCAAGGAATACAAATTTCAAGTGAGGAATATCAATCCATGGACCCATGTTGCTCCCCGTTTTCCCAAAAAACGTCGTTTAGGGCCTCAAAACGGCTCCGGAAGTTCAGGACCCGAAAAACTGCTAAAAATAGTTAGTTGTGCCGAAACTGAAAAACTAAAAGAGACAATGGTGGGGCCCCAAGTGGAATAGGTGGGTGACCACCAATATCCACCTGGATCGTTCCTCCCCCCTTAGGAAGTAATGGTCCCCATTGCGTTAAGTTCCTCCATAAGATGAGGAAATTTCTGTTGAACTTGGTCCTTGGTGAACCACTTTCCTTGGTGCAGGAGTTGGCCAGCTTTGACAACCCGATACAGTTGGATCTTCTGTTGGCGAGTGTTCTTGATTTTCATGTCCATGATACAATCTGTGGTGGCTTGTTCCATGCAGTCTGGGTTTAACTTTGTTGGTGTGAGTTGTTCTACAATGTCAGAGGTGTCCAATAGAGGTGGGAAGTAAGGACGAAGGCAGTCCACATTGAATATTGGGTCATTAGGAGAATTTTGAGGTCTAAAATGGGCCTCCTAAGGAAATTATAAAATAATAGTGGAAATAATAAAGTAAGATTTGATGACATCATCAAATTTTAGAGGAAAAAAAGAAAAAACTACTTTTTCAACTCGTATTTTCAACTTATCTCCCAAAGTTTTTACTCAAATTTCAAGCGGGAGTACTCATTGGATGCAAAATTTAATTCCTCATCCAAGGAGTACCCATGTTGCATTCTTTCGATGGACCCTGCTACATGAAAAATGAGAAATACATGAAAAACGTGATTGCAATCACGTTTTTTCATGTATTTATCATTTTTCGCATAGCAGGGTCCATCGAAAGTATGCAACATGGGTACTCCTTGGATGAGTAATTAAATTTTGCATCCAACGAGTACTCCTGCTCGAAATTTGGGTAAAAACTTTGGGAGATAAGTTGAAAATACGAGTTGAAAAAGTAGTTTGATTATTTTATTATTTTTTCATCTTTTTACCCTTTTACTTAAAAAATGGTGAATCATCCCCCATGGTTGACATCATCATCCTCAATCCTATTGGTTCTTATAAAATTTATTTTGGTTGTACATTTTTCTTAGGAGGCCCATTTTAGACCTCAAAATTCCCCTAATGGCAGACCAAGGAATGGTGGAATACTGAGCTCGAAGGCATTGTTCCCTACAGCCTTGGTGATGGTGTACAGCCCGTATCGGAGCGGGCGAAGCTGGCGGTGGGGTCCAGTGAGGTGCTCCTTCTACAAATGTAGCCATACTTTGTCGCCCACCTGGAAGTTGTGTGGCACCCGGTGTTGATCATGGCGTTGCTTGTACTTAGCATTGGCTCTGTCCAATATGTCATGAACCTGTTGGTGGATGTCAGGGAGATGCGCTCGATGCAGCTATTTGTTTTGTCAACTTCGTACCGGACATGTCGAATCGGCCCTCGGTGGTGCCGCAAATGGCATGGCTATGTTAATGGGACATAGTGACTGGAATTCCAAGCCCGCCTGAAAGGGGTTATGGCTGGTTGAGTTGTGGAGAGCCTAGTTATAGCTATGTTGCACATAGGGGAGGCTCTCATCCCATGTACGTGGATTCTTTGAGTTGCATGCGTAGAATGTGTACAACTTTCTGTCTCCGTCGACGACCCTCTCGTCCGGCCATCTCGTTTGGGGATGGAAAGTCGTACCTGGTGAGCTTGTGTCCCAAAGATTGACCGAGGTTGCACCAAAAACAAGTCGAGAACCGTTGTCCATCTGATATGATAGACTGTGGGATCCCAAAGTGTACCCATACTCATTCAAAGAAGAGTTTAGCAGTAGCTTCTGCTGTGATATTCTTCTTACAGGCCGCCATAATGGCCATCTTCGAGAATATGTCAACGACCACGAAAACACAGTCATTGCCATTCTTAGTAGAGGGCAGGCCCGACATGTAATCCATGGAGATGGATTCCCACGGTCGACTAGGGGTAGGTAGTGGAGTATACAGGCCTTGCTTCTTGATGGTCGGTTTGGCAATGGCACAAGCAGTGCAGGATCTGATGTGCTTCTCGACATCCTTTCGAAGGTTCGGCCAATAGAAATACTTCTGTAGTATTGCTACTGTTTTCTCGACCCCGAAATGCCCAGCGACTCGACTGTAGTGTGCCTCCCATATCATCTTGGCACGCTCGCTTGAAGGAACACAAAGGTGTCCCAGGTGACATAAAAGTGCATCTTGGAGGTGAAAATTTGGAACTTGCGTACCCCCCAAGAGTGCCTTGTAAGTGTGGCCGAATTTTGGGTCACTCTCATAGAGAAGTGGCCAATTAGAAGTCTCGTGCCCACAAGAGTTGAGCACGGTGGTGAGCGCCACGATCGGTGGTCAGCTGAGGCAGTCTGCAACATTATTGGTGCTACCCTTCTTGTACTTGATGTTCAAATGAAACTGTTGCAGATATGTGGACCACTTATGATGGCGATCATTCTGCAACTTCCCTTGTGTCTGTATGAACTGCAAGGGCCGGTGGTCTATGTGGATGATTGTTTCCTTCCCCAAAATGTAATGCTTCCATTGTCGACAAGCTTGCACAATGGAATACATTTCTTTGTCATAAGTGGGATAATTGCGAACTGTGTCAGACAATGTCTCACTGTGATATGCCACTGGATGTCCCTGTTGAGTAAGAATCGCCCCAATAGCATAGTCAGAGGCATCTGTCTCGATCTCAAATGGTTGTTACAAGCCTGGTAATGTGAGCACTGGGGTAGAACATAGGTGTTTTTTTCAATTCTGTGAACGCCTCCTGTTGAGGTTCCGACCAAAAGATTTTTGCTCTCGCTCATCCCTTGGTGACTTGACTCAAGGGCCAAGTGATATGAGAGAATCCCAACACGAACCTACAGTAGAAATTAGCAAGACCTAGAAAGTTGCGAAGCTCTATTATAGTGGTTGGAGCTAGCCAATCCCGAATGACTTGGATCTTGGTTGGATCTACATGCACCCCACTTTCATCAATAATTTATCCCAGATATTGAACCTGGGTCATGCCAAAAGTGCACTTCTCCAAATTGGCACACAACTTGTGTTGCCGCAGTGTGTGGAGGACTTGTCGGATGTGGTGAAGGTGCTCTTCCCAAGTCTGGCTGAAGATCAGAATGTCATCCAAGTACACCACTACAAATGAGTTGGTGAGTTGCCACAAGATGTCGTCCATCAACTGCATGAAGGTTGTGGGAGCATTAGTCAATCCGAAAGGCATGACTAGCCATTCGAAAAGGCCTTCCTTGGCTTTGAAGGCAGTCTTCCACACATCGGAGGGTTCAATTGGTACCTGGTGATACCCAGACTTCAAGTCAATCTTGCTGAAATATTTTGAACCTTTGAGTTGGTCCCGAAGGTCATCAATCTGTGGGATCAGGTACCTATTCTGGACAGTGATTTTGTTCAGCGCCCGATAGTCAATACAGAGTCTCCACGTCCCATCCTTCTTCTGTACCAACACGATCGGGCTCCCACAAGGTGATGAACTTGGGCGGATGTGACCTTTCTACAGCAGGTCCTGAATCTGCCTCTTGATTTCAACGTTCTCCAGAACAGAGCGCTGCTAGATCGGTCCATTGGGTAGCATCACACCTGGGGTCAGATCAATCAGGTGCTTGACCTAACAATGCAGAGGAACCCCTGTGGGTGAGGTGAAGATATCTCCGTACTCCTCCACAACCTTATCCATTTGTTGTTGTCGTGCAGAGGAGTCCTGTCTGGAGGTCGTGGCCATAGTCTTCTTCTTTCCCTGGGGGCGGATCATCAGGAAAACGAATTTCCTGGTTTTGGAAATGAGCTTACTGCATTGTTTTGCAGTAACCAAAGAGATAGCGGTAGGAGGGGGTACCTCTAATATCCTTTACAACTTATTTCCCAAAGTAACAATAACAGCGTGAGGCCGAGACTCATACACAGCATGACGCTTCCACAAGTATGGTTTTCCTAATAATACATCAAAAACATCAATAGGAGCAACGTCACATAATACCTCATCCGTGAAGGGCTTGATGCTATAGGGAAGGTGGCACTGCTGGCTGACGCGGAGATCTCGTCCTTGTTGAAGCCACCCGATGGTGTATGGATGTGGGTGAGCTATGGTCGGAAAGCCCAACCACTTCACAACGTCTGCTGAAATGAGGTTCTTTTGGCTCCCATTGTCGACAATGAACTATACCAGGGAGCCCTTTACCCACATCTAGGAGTGGAAGAGAAATTCCTCCTCCTCTAGATCTTCTGGTTCCTCCTTCTGGATCTTCGTAGTGGCAATAGTGGCGTTGGGCTCCGCATCAATAATCTATTTCCCTTTTTCATTCCCCTTGTCAAGTTCTGATTCAGAGTCGGAGCATGCATCTGACTCAAAAGCCCTCATCTCGGCCACCAGCGACTACTTGGCCTGACACTCACTTTTGTTGTGAGTGGAGCTCTTATGGAACTCACACCACTTTCCCGTGTCCTTATTTTGCTTTGCGGTGTTGTTCTTTTCTTGTGGCTTCGATAGGTTGTCTTGAGTCGCCATGCCTTGGCTCTATCCTTTGTTCTGCGGTTTGGGAGCACCTTTCCCTTGCTTTTGATTCGCAGATCCAAAGTCTTTCTTCTTCTGTTTGAATTTCTGCTCAATCTTGGCAGCATACCGGTATGCCTTACCAAGTGAGGAGATGTCGAGGAACTCCATTTCCTCCTAAATGTATCTATGAAGAAAACTATGATACTTTAGCACTATATGTTTCTCTGAATCTTTGATACCCAACTTGGTGCACAGGGTATGGAACAGATTTGTCAGCTCATGCGCATCTTGATCCCTTTGTTGTCGTAGCGTGGTCCATTGTATGTACTTGTCCTCATAGCTCCCCACGGGATAGTATTGTTCCTTGATGGCGTCTCGGAAAGAATTCCAAGTGGGTACGACTGAGAACAGAGAGGGTTCTGTCTCGTCCTTTTTCTCACAGTGGGTTTCCCACCAGTCCTTGACATGGGGGGCAGCTTTGAGGAGTGCAAAAATAATCTTCTCCCTTTCGGAAAAGTCATGAACTGAGAAATATCCTTCTAATAGATTCAACCATCTATCTACGACATCTGCATCTATTTTACCCTCAAATATGGGAATGTCAAAATTTACTTGTTCCTTAAAAGGAGTCGCACCTCCAGAGTGGCTGCTAGATGCAGATGCGTTGCCGGTGGGCAGCCATTGAAGGATCTGGGCAAAGTTATCCATCATCGCGTTCCTTTTTTTTTCGAGGGCCTCCTCGAGCAATATTTTGATAGGATCTCCTGCTCTCTCATCTTTATTTTTGGCCCCATGGGCGGCCGTCGAGGTTTGCGAGGCTGATCTTGCAAAGGTTCCACCAGATCGATCCCTAACTCCTTATACCTCGACCTCGTTGGGGACATGCAAAGAAGGATCGAGAAAAAGTAGACCACTCTGATACCACTGATCCAGATTTATGCAGGAATGCAACAAGATAAACATATAACCATAAATACAAAGATGCAGCGGAAATAACACTTCATTTCGTTAATATCAAAGAACTGAAATTTGCTTACAGACAGAATGGAAATAAAACTAGCTAGGGCACTGGTAGCTATCTCTGAGAAGAGATGTGGTGGCTACAGGCCTCTGAACTAAGTTACAATGAGGCTCAAGGGCCTATTTATTATTTAGAAACAATGGGAAATCCTAAACATCCAAAACCCTAACCCTAGGAGATGAAGCGCCAAAACTATGGGCCTAGTTTGGGTAAATTGGTGTTTCAACTTCCCGGGGACGTAACTTTGGCATACGATCTCCGTTTGATGCGTACCATACCTCGTTAGAAAGATCTATCCGAGGAATATAAATTTTGAGTGAGCAACAGTGATCCATGGACCCATGTTGCTCCTCAAAACGGTTCCGGAAGTTCAAGACTCGAAAAACTGCTAAAAATAGTAAGTTGTGCCGAAACTGAAAAATTGAAAGAGACAATGGTGGGGCCCCAAGTGGAATAGGTGGGTGACCACCAATATCCACCTAGATTAGTACACACAATAGTTGTGAAGTGTATTAGTGTACCCAAAAAATATGCCCAACTCAGATGTTGGTTCTATATTTTTCTATGCATCCTTGGTAACATGACAGTAAACTTATGAACCAAAAATTATAAAGTGCACCACATCTGGATTCTTACCTGAAAAGGCTCCCTCTGGTGTGCTCATCCTAAGAATCTGATGAGGACTTCTGTTCTGCACATGCACAGTTGTGTTGCATGCTTCTGCCCACAAGTGCAACAGTAAGCCTTGATCATGTAACATCACTCATGTAGCTCCCAAAATGCTTTTGTTCTTCCTTTCTGCAACCCCATTTTGTTGTGGGTTATGAGGTGCTATTGTTAGCGAGAGAAAAAGTCTCGCAGAGAAGACCCAAGTTCAAGTTTAAGGGCCAACAAGGTTTTTCGCCGTAGTCTAGTTTCACGCCAGCATTTTCACTCTGCTCCGAAGGGCAGAGAGTCTCACCCGAGGTGTGCCGCGACCTTACTGTGATAGGGAGTAGATCGGTATCATCCCAACAACATCCATAGAGTTCAATCAAAGCTAAACTAAAGTCTTAGGCAGCCACAACACAACATTCCATAACATATACCTTTTAGGAAAACAGACAGAGTTACAGTAAATAAAATTTAAAAGGGTGCTTGTAACATCATTCATTTAAACCCATAACATATACTCGGAACAACACTCCTTAATATATTAATCATTAGCCATCAGTGGCGAACTATTACAAGGATTAGCTATATGAGCATAAACAGAGAAAAATACAATACGTCCTATTGGACAGAGAGAAACACAGTAACCTAGAGGAGTGGAAACCAGTGCAACACAGACAGAGCTCTCCGCTTTCCCCATACATACTGAGTTAATGTGTGATTGATTTGATGTGCGATTGCTTCTATATTATTTCCGCATGTGACAATTAATTGTAGAAGAAGGTTATGTGTTATGCATGCAATTCGAGGTTGATGTATGATCGGGTTAATCTTCATTGAATAAGTGATTTATTCAGCTAATTTCTACAATACTTGCTCCCGCAACAACCGCGACACCTGTCCTTTGCTCCTTCGCAACCTTGACACCTTTCTGCCTACCGAGGTTGCGTTCTACCACGTACTCGCTGCAACTCAAAATCTATTGTATTTCAAAACAAGGGCCCCAACAGGCCCCGACCACATCCTATTGACTTGCCCTGAGTGAATTGTCCTGCGCTGTCTCCACTTCCATGGGTCCACTCGACCCTGCGCCCTGTTCTGGCTACGTGCATCCTCCTAGTTGTCCAAAGAGCCCCAAATCTGGGAGCTTGGTTAGAGCTGAAGCTTTGAGCTCTTGGAAGGTTTCCATGGCCTACTTCCACCCTTGCATTAGCTCTTTAGTCTCAACCGTTATTTTTGTGACAACTTCCTCCCCGGCATTCGGCGGCAAGGCACCGAACACTATGCTGATCTGAGTGTCGGCCTTAGAAGCCAATTGCTGCATTGTTTGTGCTCTGAATTTTATGGGCTTTCGAAGCTCCTAGATGGCCTGCTTGGCCGCTGTTGATGTCTCCTCTATTTTTTGTATTTGGACCTCTAACACATCGCTTGGGCGTAGAGTTGGTCCAGTCTAGTTAGGTCCGTTGCTTCCTGGATTTCCTTGGATATCTGTTGTAGTTGTGATGAGATTGGATGTGCCTTCATGGTAAGGGCTGTTGAGAATTATTGCAGACCCTTCAGTAGGTCGTATGCTTCTCTGCCTGCAGTACTCAGAACTTTCTGCATTTTCACTACTTGGCCCTGTCTCTCTGATATTTGTGCTAAGTACACAACCGTTGGGTCGGGAAATGTGGGTCAGGCTACCAATGCCGCCTTGAGTTCCACATTTTCCTTGTGAATATTTTAATATGCCACCCTGAGGTGGATTTCCCAACCAACTACGTCAGTCTCCTGCATGTCTTCTGGTAACTGTTTGCTGTTGGCCGTTACTGTAGGCCAGAATTCCCTGAAAACCCTGGTCATTGTTTCCAGTTGTTTTTGTATCTTCTCCTTTTCCGTTGTCAGTTGTTCATGTTGTTCAGTAAGTGTGCTTATCTGTTGTTGCTGCTGCTCACACTTCTGTTGGAGCTCCGAGTGGAGCCTCTCAGCCTATTGTGTTGCCCTCTAAATGAAATGGTACAGCTGAGCTGTCCCCCATGTCTCCATACTTTCGGCACTAGAGGTACCTTGATCTGGCATTCGCACCCGTAGTGGTTTTCTGCTGGCAACTGATCTTGCTGACTAGTCTTGAGGTGGCTGTGGCGGAGTTTGTTGTGGTACAGAGTCTCCCATATCTAGATCTTGTTGCCCCTCTTGATCTGCTCGGTTGGGTGGTTGGAGCGAAGTATGCTCGGGGAGTGGCCCAGCTGTGTCTTCAATTGTTTGCTCCAACTTATTGATGAGGTTGGTAAAAGTAGTTTGCGGGACGACGGTTGGGTTAACTGGGGGTACCACTTCCGTACCCAAGTTAACCTCCATCCCGTGGTCCCCATTGAGTATCTTCTAATGACTGGATCAGACACGGTGGCAGATGAAGTGGATGGTGAGGAGCTGTGGGGTTCTCGGGAGATGGATGAAGTGGTGGGTGGTAATTGATCTGGGAGGGGTAGCGATGTGCGGATGTTCAGAAAATCAAAGGGGTTTATGGGGTTGTGATGTGGCAACCCTCTTGCT
Source organism: Pinus albicaulis (assembly GCA_034641835.2). Taxonomy (NCBI): domain Eukaryota; kingdom Viridiplantae; phylum Streptophyta; class Pinopsida; order Pinales; family Pinaceae; genus Pinus; species Pinus albicaulis. The sequence goes on from CM076574.1 coordinate 1,375,982,071, forward strand.
TCTTCGGGCTCAACTATCTGCTCCTCCCGGATTGGTACCCCTATGCTTAACTGCCGAGGTTTATCCTCTCCCGTGAGGTCGACCACCGGGCTTGATTATGCAACCTTGGCCCTTTTGGCCTTTGGTGCCGCTGCTGGTTTCGCAGCCTTACTTTTTCCCACCAACGTTGTGGTTTCTGGGGGTGGTGAACTAAACAAGACACTGGGGATGGGCGCAAATATGGAGGTTGTGCTGGGAGATGGGTTAGACTGGGATATTTGGAATTCTGAAAAATTTGGGAGTGGAGTAGCATCTCTTGCTAGTACCTAAACTACTTCATTAAAGCTTCTTACCTAAGTGTTCAGTTGCTGAATGATCGGGAAGAGCTGCAGGTTTGACATCTTGTTTGCTGCTTCCTCCGAAGTTTCTCCTGGCAGCCGTTGTGGTAGCATTCCGTCAAAGAGGTACGTGTACACTCCATCCCTGATCTCCATCGCCACTCCTGGCCACGAACAGACCTCTGTGTGGAAAACTGCTTCATCAAGTTGGAACTTTAGAGGCCTCATTTGGAACGTTGTTTCTGGTACACATGTAGGTCTGAGGAACGTATGCTTATGCGTGACTCCGAACCAGACTTTTTCGCTATATCCATCCAGTAGGCTCCTTGGAATTCTCTGTTGACTGAATACTACGTTGACCATTTGACCATACCAAACTTTGAAGGCTTCTGCATTTACCTCTTTGGTGCTAGGATCTCCAGACACCTTCCATGGCACATACTTCATCGCCATAGGTTGGTCCTCTGTTATCTCTACTGGCATCCTGATGTCGGGGAACGTCCATTTCCACATGGCCAGCGCCATGATCAAATACCTGTAGATAAATCTAGTTGCCCTCTTATAGTTGTCTTCACAAGCCTCGAACAGTTCCTTCAACAAGAAGGAGCACTAGTTCAGCCTGGTCCCCTGGACACAATGCTCTGCAACCGAAATTGTGTCTAATGTGCACTCCCCTTTTGTGTAATGCCTTATCGTCTTGCTAGCAATGAGATAGCAAGCAAATCTGATCTCTGGCCTGTTAATTAACTCAATATTTTGTCCCTTTCCTCCTCTTCGGGTGCCATACTTGGCATAATAGTCTGTGTCCCCTAACTTCTTCACCCGTTTAGATATCGCTTGAAACGCTGAAGATACATCCCTTCCTTCCTGCGAAAGTCCTGTCAGCCTATGAATGTCTTCAGCATGAATCGAGATTTCCTTTCCCAGCCACAGAGAGTCGTTCTGAATCTTGCTTAATGATGATGGGCTGATGTTCGACACACTTTCCTATCTGACATGGATGACACGCTGGACACTACCCCTCCCTGACCACTATTGGTTGCGTTGCAGTCTATGCAACTCAATTGAAATTTATTTTATTATGGTGAATCATATCTATGCTCATCTCGGGTGCGAGAAAGTTATTGAATCTAATCTACCCTACTGACTCCTCTCGATTGCGAGAGTTATTGGAATTGAAATTTCAAACTTACTCATGGAAGGGCTTCAAGCATGCGCCATTGACCCATCCTTGTAGAACTTGTCTGTTTAATTGTGCCAATCGAACTGCTCCTAACTATTTGATTTCTATGACGTGAAATGGTCCCAGCCAATGCATCTGCAGTTTTCCTGGGAACTTCTGGAATTTACTGTCATAGAGTAGAACTTTCTCTCTAATCTAAAAAGTCTTGCGTTTAATATTTCAGTTGTGCCAAGCTTTTTGCCTCTCCTTTTCTACCGCTTGGTGAAACTCCGCAAGAAATCGTCCTTCTTCAAGTTCTTGTAGCTCCTGCAATCGCTCTTTTAAGGATTCCTCTTCATATAACTGTAGAGTTGTTTGATAACCTTCCCTAGGATTCCTCTTTGTTTGATAACCTTCCCTAGCATTTTTTCAGCCTTAAGAGCCATTGCATTAGTTTTGGTCAAATCATTTACTATCAGTTGACTTGTTTGCATATGTAAATTTACTTTATCAAGAAAAGGAATATTTCTCACATCAACAGTTAAATTTATAGTATTGAAATTATTTGATGACCCTATAGTCATATCATAGGGATAAGAAAGAGAAATATTAAACTGATATTTTTCAAGATCCATGGAAGTCAGCAATCTTGTTTGATCTGGACTTATTTGATACTCAACCTATGCCTCCATGTTAGCCTTCATCCTTTTATTTCTTTCAGCATTCTGAGCAAACACTTGTTTAATCAAAGTTACTTCCTCCTGAGCATCTACATGTCTTCTTGGTGAGGCTGGGACATTTTTCTCATCACCTAGTTGAAGTGAGAAACCAGGTTGGGCACCTGCTAAATATTCATTGAATTTTGTTCTCTTTTCAGCTCTCTGCTCTTCATCTTCTTAATCAACCACTGCCTCTTTACTCCTCTTGCTATATTTCTCAGATATGATAGGAGTTTGTATATTTGAGCCAACAGAACCTGCAAAACCCTTATTTTCTAGCTTCTCTATGTCAGGTCTGCTTTCATGAAATTTTTTTGAATAACCATCTTCAATTCTCCAATTTGAAATCACTTTATGGGGGTCATAAGCCCACTTATCTCCTAACATCAAGTGCATTCCATCTAACATCATATTAATTTCATCAGCTTCTTGTCTCATGTTGACTATAAAAGGACCCACAAACATAGGTACCTTAAACATATGACCCTTTTTCATAGGTAAAAAATGTATTTGGTCAACATTTAAAATCTACCTAATGAACTCTAAAGAAAATAATCTCATAGGCACAAATATAGGAAGCCTATATGGTTCTACCCCAACCCCATAAAGTCTAATTTCTGAATAATCTTCATAAACATACCAATCTCCAAACTTACAATTTGTTCCCAACTGCAGGAACTCTTGAGCCTTTGGTAGGAAGCATGGGGGAGAAACCCCATTCATAATTTTATAAGCAATAGACATAAAATGATTTTCAAAATCAAACAGACCCTCCTCATTATGTTCTTCTCTTACTACATCAGTCCAAAACACTATTGACTGCTTCTTCTTATTTACATCCATGATATTTAACCCCAAATGAAAGAATTCTTCCACATTTTGATATAAAAAGAGGTAAATGATAAGAGAGAAGAATCTGAATGATCCAATGAGTGATAAAATCATGAGTTGAGTATTGAAAAATTCTTGCCAATATGAAGGAATATCCAGCACTACCCCTGGCTTCATCATCAATGCAAACATTCCTAGAACTGATTTTTCAATTATGATGTCGTCTTCTTTTCCCAATATCTTTGAAATACACCTTAGCACCGTTCAGACTTCTGCGTCGAAAACTTCATGGAGAATTCTTTGCTGTCAGGTACAAACTGCTTCATATCTAGCTTTAGGAAAAAGACAAATTGAATGAATTCTTGACCTGCAAGACTATCATAATGTGCTATCAATGATTCGTTAGTGAATTGAACATATGCTTTTGACTCTGGGTAACACAGGGCTTGATGAATTAACAGGACTGAGACTTGTAAGAAATTCTCTCCTAGACAATTCATTACAAAGCATTTGCCAGGGTACATGACAGACACTAGCCAGTGCACAAACTCAGGAAAAAGGTGCATTCTTGGAATACATGCAGACAGTACACCAATTTTGGCCATGGCGAAGAAAATTGGACATATTTTTTCATTCAAACAGACCTGTTGATAGAATTAGAGGTGATCTAAAGAGCACACCGTGTCTTAGATATCCCTCTCAGAGTCCATGAGAGGAATATGGTTGATGAGCCGGAAAGAGATGATTGCTTAGCCATAATTCTGCTTAGGGTGGAAAACAATGACAAGGTGGTGGAAAAAAATGGAGGACACAGGTGCAATCAAATTGAAAAGTACAGAGAAACAACAATAGCCTTGCGAAAAGAGGAACCAATTTTAAATAAGTGGCGTAGCGCTTATGAATTAAATGTTGAGTTGACACGCCAAAATACCGTTAAACAGTACCATGACGTGGCTGATAGCTGTCGCCAACCAATAGATTACGTCACTATGGGAGGCCTTAAAGGTACGGAGAGCTCATCGGGGTCATGCCCCCGCAGTTAATCCTGACCGCAAATCTTGATCAGAGTCAACGGGGTCAACTACGGAGGAACCCTCCCCGTTAACCCATGTGTTGAATGTGCCCGCGGGTTACCGCTTTTATCACCTGCCAAAAAAATCTTCGAATCCTGCTCACAAACTTGCTCGTTTATTACCTAAGCGTTGGGACCCACCTTCACGAATCTTTTAAAGTATTGAACTTTAAACTTATACAAAATATTTCATTTTTGAGTTAAAATATGAGAAACTTGTACTTTAACATACATTTTTCTATTTTTCTATTTTTTTTGTATTTAAAATAAAATAAAATAAAGGATATTGCATATGAGCCACAACGCTTCCTTTCCTCCTCATCACATAGTGTAGTTTTAGTGAGAAGTGAGTTCCATCCCTTGCTTAGTCTTGAACTCATAAGCATTTTCATTTTCCTCTCCTTCCTTGAGCTTATCACAATGCATAGTTCTAGTCATCGATCATATCACCTTTGTCCCTTGTACTTTCCCATTGTGTTGGAACCTCAAGAGCCCCTCCTCATAGTGCATGGCATAGTTCTAGTTAACAGTGGTGCTCTCCTTAACCACTATTGAGCTCAATTGTGCCCTCCTTAACAAGCCTTCGTCTTTCAGTCCTCACACAAGCATATTATAAGCAGTTCTTCCATGATAAATTTAGGGACAGGATAGATGATTTTAAGACTGAGTTTGCCTCTTCATGAGTGATCTTCATTGATAGGTGTACCATATCAGCATGACAAGGTGATCCTCAAGGAAGATGCCAAGGAGAAGTAATAAAGAACACTTGCAGATAAGAAGCAAAAAAAATGACTATCATAAATACATGAAGTAAATATTGGACCATGAAAAAATGAAGACATTGCATGATAACTCAAAAGGTCTCGATGTTGATCCAAGACCCTTTGGAGGGTGGAGATGAAGAACAAAGCAAATCTTTCAAGAATATTGAAGACATATCAGCAAGAGAGAAACTTGGCATTGTTACAACATCATAAAATTCCATTTCATCATTGCCAAGTTGTGGTCTGAAAAAAGTGTCATTACAATGTCATATGTGTCCATGTGTCTTGCCACATTATCATGTGGAATGTAATGATGTATTTTCAAGAAAATGAAAAAATGTAAATGTGGAAGTCCAAGAGTCATATATGGAATATGTAAAGTCACATGTGGACAAAAGAGTCAAATAGAAGTTCAAAGGTAATTTAGGAGTCCAATAGTCATAGGGGATATGAAAGGCCATACCTGTTGTTATAAATACACCCTCATGATTTTTCCATAAATTTTATAATGATATAGATGTATTCACCAACCTTTAAAGGCATCCAAATATTCTACCCTTCACTAAGCATCTTATCGAAAGGATTAAAACATGGCCAAAGGTCCACTCCACAAATTTACCCCAATAGTAATGAGGTTTTCATACCTTTTTGGTGATGAAAATTTTCAATAGCTCAATTCTAAATTATTACAAACAAAAAATCCCTTAGTATGCCTTAACACATGAGAAAAACAACGTCCTCATAACTCCTCAACAATAAGATTATGAATTGCCACAAATTGGCGCTTTGCCACCCATCTAAAAGTCTCCAATTAAGGAGAAGCCTCCTAGACATCCTACTTCACTTTAGGAATTCAACATAGTTGTCTACCATTGTTAGCCTATCTAAGACCAAACACACTCATAGAGTTACATGAAAATCCAAAAGCTTAATATCAACTTTAACATTTTATTGCAAAATACCACACATCATAGGTTCATCATAGATGACATATTCAAAGATTGCCTCTACATACAACATTCATCAACAAGGGAATTTTTACAACTATTAATCCCAACACTAGATTCCATAACTTTCATTTTATCATTACAAGCATACTTAGTAGTCCAACATAGCAATGATCGTGAAACATTGAACAACAATGCCATTTCATTAACGTAAAGATCTATACAAATATGTTTTACATAAGCTAGATGGAAATTGAGGAAGGGGGAACAACTCTCCACCCAATCATAGCCCCAACTACACTGCAATATTCTTGTAGATAATCATACCAAGCTAGATCTGATGCCTTGAGAGGAAGATTCACTCAAGGTTTAATAGGTTCAATTCAGGGCAGAGGACATGAAGGACACTCTCCTCCACATTTAGGGAATCAAGATTCAACCTTTCAACCATTGATTTGGGGCTTGTTAATACTCGAAGTATGGACACCATGGGCCTATACAACAAAAAAGGAATACTTCATTGATCTAACAATCCCTTAAAGCTTCCCTATTCTTAGTGCCTTATGTGCTTTTCTTTTTGTCTGTCAAGTTGTCTGTGATCCTCCAGGCTTGACCTATGGCTTGAGGAGCCTCGACCCAGGGACATCTAAGCCGTCAAATTCACCAGGGGATCGCAACTTTCCTGGGCCACACCAGCCCTTTAGCTGACTGGATTTTTATCATGTCTCCTCCCCCCTAGCACAGGACACAACCACCCCCCGTGAGGCTTGATCCAAGGTTGTAGAAATTACACAATATGCATGTATATCTTGGATTCACCCGATCTAACAATATGCTAAAGTTAAATACTTAATCGCTTCTACAAATATTTGCGGAATTAAAAACACAATCGTTAGTTCCAATATCATGAAGAAAGATCAATCACACACAACACATATAATTTCCCAGGGAAAGCTTACAACTAAAAACCCCACTATATTATATTATATATTATATCATGGGTCATGAAAAAATTACATACAAAACTCCAATCACAAGAGCTCTCAGTACATCAGCTAATTGTCTCACATTGTCATACAAAAATTGGAAAATCACTTGCTCAATTTACTGTCTCCAGACAACTTGCCTCCACTGCGCAATCCCTGCTGAAAGAAATCCCTAAATTGATGCCTTCTTGCTTGCCTTGATTGCGCAATTCTCATGGGCACATTCAATGTGTGTGTGCTTGCTTGTGTGCAAGCGGATAATGTCACAACTGATAGTTTACTTCCCTTTCACCTAGAACTCAATTGGGGCTCCACTGAATATGACATGCATGCAATTAATAATAGTAAATCTTCAGTTGCATGTGAGACCACTTGTTACGCGTTATTTTGTTACCATGACATTTGACTGTCAATATAGGTTCATCATTACCTATATTGTGCTCCCTTAGAGGTAAAAAACCCTAATGTTCCTAAACCAAGTCTTGGAATTGGAGAAAAGCTCATTAAAACCCTAAAATTTTTAACTTTTCACTTTTCCTAGCTCTTTCCTACGGATCCGCAGATATTTTCTCTATAGCCTGCAGCACATCCCACACGTTCTGCTTATAAAACCTGCGAACCCCCGTAAACAATCAAATAAAGGAAAAAGTAAGTTCTAGAAGCCCAGCTAGACGAATATTCTCCCAACTGGAAGCTTCTAGAGGCGCAAACAGTTCGAGATTTATCCCTCCACTCATGGAGCTCTATCCCTTCACTCATGGAATTTATCCCTTGGTATATGGAGCTCAAATCCCTTCATGAGAGGAACCCATATCCCTCTTCATGGAGCTGAAAATACCTCCATTTCCCTATAAATTGAGCTCATGTTTCAGTCTCAAGGGTAGATGATAGATTGTAGCTTGCAAATTGCTGAAGAAATTCTCAAGAGAGCATACTCTCTACACTAGTTATTATTGGTATGAGAATGATCACACACTCATGTCCATAACTTCATGCTAGTTCAAAGAGAGAAAGGCTTGTCAATATGAAGGAGGAACGATTGTTCAGGACCCTGGGAGGATCTTGTATGACATCAAGGCATCAGGTTGTAAAGTTACTCTTTTCATTCAAGATAATACATATGGATCTCCTTTTCTCATTGAGTTGTTCTTGTTCTTATTTGAATAATTCAATACTTAGATTCCTTGATCACTGAGTTAGATTAGTTGCTCTTAATTATTATATGTTGCAGGTGCTTTTAATTCTTTTATCTGTCTTTGATCGCAGGTTCTACATATTGAAGAAGCCTCATTGGAGCGATTGGATAAAAGGTTGCACTGAACGTTGAGTTTCAAGGTAGGGGCATGTCATCTTTCTTTGTTTATAATAATTTTTAATTGCAAATGATCTAGAGAAAACGATTTACAAATTTGTTTCTAGCTATCCGTAGGATACTAGGTAGATCGCTCTTGTCTACAAGAGGGATTTATCCACATAACAAAATGGCGACTCCAATGGGGAATAGAACTTAGTTTTCTTTCTTTATTTTTAGTTTGAATTTTAAGATTTTTTTGATTTTGATTAGTCTGAGACTGGGTTGGGTAGATAACTTCTAAGAATCCCTGAAAAGAAAAGCTGAATATTTATTTTTTCTGTACTTTTCCTTGCCTCTGCAATTTTCATCTGAAAAAAGTGCGGCAGCCTCCATAGTTTGTAGTTCATAACTGTGCGGTACCACTCTGTTCTCCATTAGAACCTGCAGACCTCTGGAAAAATTTAAAAAAATAAAGATTCTCTTTTTTAGGAGCCAGATCACATGATTCTTTGTGTTTGCCCCAGTCTATCTTAGCTGTCAAATCTTATGTGTGAATTTCGTCAGCAACTTTTACAGTCTCATCAGTCTCCGTTAAGTTAATTGAGTATTTTGAGTTTATTTTTTGAGAAATTCTTAATTTGATTTCCTTTGGTCATTACTTCGAGGTTTGCCTCAGTCTCTTAACAATTGAGTGTTAATCTCCTTTGAGTGTTTTATTTTTTTTGACCTATGGAATTCTCACCCAATTTTCTTTACTTACACTTGATTGGTTCTTTAGATTACATTAGAATCATCTTGTGTCTAAGAATTATCTTGCATAGATCACATTTGCATAATTATAATTCTCATTTTCAAAATATGAACGAAAAATGTGCATAGATTACATTTGCATACTTTTCAAGTGAATTGTTCATAGATTACAACTACGTAGTTTAAATTCTGGAAAAATCAATCGCAGATTTAGACCAGTTTCTTTGATTTGAATTTACATGTTTTTATTCTTGTTTTAAAAACATAAAAATAAAATTTGGAATTGATTAGCATTAGTTTTCTTGCTAAAATTAGTGCATTAGAGAATTTCTTATATTTTCTCTTATTTATCAATTTTTGCATTGTTGGAAGTGAATGGAAACTCTCTCCTTACTTTAGTTAGGATTCATCGAATTGAAAAGATTACATTATCATATTCAATTTCATTCAGTTTTGGGTCAGGTCATAACACCATTGGTTTCATATCCATTTACCCTTTGAGTAATAACAACCAAATTAAAAACAACGCTTTAATAAAATTCCTCTAGAAATTTTTACATTTTCTAGGACTATTTCCACCAATCTAACTTAAGCTAGTGCTTTCGAATAGGTTGTAGTTAACATTCCAAAGCAGTTAAAACAAACAGTAGCATATTGCATTAGGAAAAATTCTAATTGTTGCATTTGTACTCTAGGAAGCTCTTCTTGAAAGAGTCGAGCACGAGATCATGTCGAAACTAGTGAGGTAATCGTACCTATCTCATTGGCAAAGATAGAAGATGTGAAAGTAATACAAATGGTAAAACTCGGATTAACGATTGTCGAGGAGCCTGGGGTCACTTGTTAGAAAACCTTGGATTTATCATGTCGAGGAGCTTTCAAGGGGATTGAGCTTTGATACTCTGCCCTTGCGTGTATATCAGATCGGAGACTGTTCCCCCTGGTGCATTTGTTTCCGTTGGTGACCTTAGTGTATATATTTACATCAGATTTTTCTACGCCAAGGGGAATTTCACCTGTTCCTACAGAACCCCCTCCAAGTATTGAGGTATTTTCCTTTGATTGGAGTAGACTAACAGAACCTCGTCTTCCTTCCTCCATCCCTTTCCAAATAATTTTGAAGGTTTGTGGTAAGAATGTGTGTCGCACAAATAAGATGAAGGTGCTCCTGTTAGTATTTTATCCTCAACTGCTTGGCAAGCTTTGGGTTCCCCTCAGCTTGTGCCTGTTACACAGAATCTGTCAACTTTTAATAGAACCATTAGTGAAAATTTAGGGATCCTTCCTAAGTTTCCTATTACCTTGGAAGGTAAAACTGTCTGTATTGATCTTATAGTTGTTCAAGGTCCCTTGGATTTCAACTTTCTCCTTGGATGAGACTATATCTATGCAATGAAAGCTATCGTATCAACACTCTTTCGCGTGATGTCTTTCCCTCACAATGGAAACATTGTGACTGTTGACCAACTTTCATTTGTTAGTCCCGATTCAACTACCAATAATCCGACATCCCTGAATTTTCCTTATACGGAAGTGGTATCTACCCCGCTACAGGTTAATTATGTGGCAACCAGTCCCATGTTTTCAGTTACCGATGCAAGAGAGCCTCTCACTATTTCTCGACTTCCTTTGACTTAGATCCGGTAATTGACATGAAAAACCCTATGGGATTATTTGAATGCGATGTTCTTATCCCTATTGAGTCCCTTGACATGTGTTTCTTCCAGTTGGACACGATGACAAGGTCCTTATGAGGATAGTTCTTTTACTATGCCAACCTCGTTAAAAAATGAAACAGGCCACCATGAGGAGAGTTATTTTCCTGTGCCAACCTCATTAAAAAATGAAACAAGTCACCATGAGGAGACTTCCTTTTACTGTGTCAACCTCATTAAAAAATGAAACATGTATTTGAGCATAATTCCTTTTCTTGTGTCAAGCTTGTTAAAAAATGAAACAAGTTTCCATGAGCATAGTTCTTTTCCTGTGTCAAGCTCATTAAAAAATGAAACAAATCCTCTCCTAATTAAGTCCAGTCTTTGACTAGATCTCGTAAGTGTCAAGTCGAGTCTTTCATTTGATCTCGTAAATGAACCTTCATTCCATCCAGCTATTAGTAACTAGTAGTCCACTTAGTTGAATGACATGAAGCTTGGGGGGAATGTGCTCTAGCAAGTTACGCTTGGGGGGCATTGAAACCATTCTCAAGCATGATTTTTACTTCGTTTCAAGCTTGTGTAAAAATGAAACAAACCTATCTCAAGCACAGTTTTCTCGGTTTCAAGCTTGTGTAAAAATGAAACCACTCTCAAGCATAATTTTTCTTATGTTTCAAGCTTGTATAAAAATGAAACCTATGTTGAGTCCATTTCGGTTATTATTTTCAAGACTCATTAAACTCATGAAAATCCCGAGATTGTTTTTATATCTTTATTTCTCATAAAACACATGAAAATGCCGAGTTCTTTTCGTTTTTTCCTGATCATAAATTAAATTGAAAGTCGGCCAACCTGAGTATACTTTTATCACTTTTTCGAGCTCTTGAAAATTACGAAAAGGCGAAACCCTGGAGTTCTCTTTTAAGCCATTTTTCAGACTCTCTAAATATGAAAAGATCGCCGAGTAATTGACTATTTGAACTCGTTAAAGGAAATGAACAATCGTCCTTTCAGTATAAGTTTACCCCTTTAATGGACTGAAATGGACTATTTACGAAAAAGGTATACATTGACTAATCATGGTCAATAGAGTTCTCTCCTGTATTATTTTATCCTTTTTCGGGCTTGAGAGACTAAATTTACGAAAAAGAACAACCACAAATTTTACTTATGTTTTTCCTCTAACTCCCTAAAACTGAAAAACGTTGAGTTTCTCCTATACTTGACTCATTAAAATTTAACAGTAAAGGACGTGTCGATTACAAACAGGAACGAACCACTCCTTCTTAGGGTTTGATTTTAATACTAAGTTGGACTCATCCGAAGGATGAGCTTACACAACAAGCAAATGTTATCCTCCTCAAGCTTGTCAAAAAATAAAGAGGTACTTGCCAGAAATAGTGGGGGAAAAAAGAGAAAAGGAATCCAGTTGTCACTCTTTTTTTAAAAGCATTATACCACTCTTGAACACGACACTTTTGTCACACTTGTACCTGGGTTGGGAAAATCATTTGTCTAACAGTTAATCAAACCACATTGAAAGTCCTCAACCAGTTTCTGGCTATTAGCTTTAGGTCAATTGTTACCAAACCATCTGCGGTGTCGTTATGTGTTCAAGGGACAGTTCAAATAAACCATTCATTGCAAACATTTGTGTACATTTTCATTGGCCATCCCTGAGTCAGTCCTTGCAAATATTTTTTCAAAAATTGATCTAATTGTTTCGTATCATGGGCTTTCCTACGACGGGTCGCTTTTTATCAATGACAACTCATCATCTAGAAAGTTGATCTAGAATCCTATCAGTACCTTGGGATCTGCATGCCCTAATGGTAGGTTTCTCGCCTTCGACGATAGGTTGCATCATTGACCTTTGATCGAATGATTCCGTGAAGTGTTCGACTGCAAATCATTCATTCATACTTCATGGATTGTTTTGAGTATTTTGGGAGCCATTGTCATTATTGGTGGTTTCTCTCACACTTGTTAACGGTTCACATCATTGACTGGTAATCAAGTGGTTTCTACCATGTTCGACTTCGACACAATCAATCGCATGGATAGAATCGCACTAGTTAGGGAAGCAGAATTCAAGACCCTGGATTTAGTTTCCACCATCCAAGCTACGAGGAGTTTTATTATTCATAATACAGTAGACTATTTATGACAGATGTCTGTGTCCATACTGTGTCTACTATTGATGTAATTTTAAAATCATTTTTGTACAAGAACATTTAGTTAGTTTTGATCTAAGTATGGGAATGCCTACCTCGACGATGATATATATATATATATATATATATATATATATATATATATATATATATATATATATATTCTTGCATTGAATTTTTTTACAGGTTTTCAATCAATGTGTCTGTAATCCAATCCTCGGAATGATAAAGCACTTCACTCTTCAGAACTACCTCAGACTTCGCACTTTAGGGGGCAATCTGTTACACGTTATTTTGTTACCATGACATTTGACTGTCAATCTAGGTTCATCATTACCTATATTGTGCTCCCTTAGAGGTCAAAAACCCTAATGTTCCTAAAGCAAGTCTTGAAATTGGAGAAAAGCTCAATAAAACCCTAAAAAGTTCAACTCTACACTTTTCCTAGCTCTTTTCTGCGGATCCGTAGATATTTGCTCTATAGCTTGCGGCACATCCTGCATGTTCTGCTTATAAAACCTATGGACCCCCGCAAACAGTCAAATAAAGGAAAAATTAAGTTCTAGAAGCCCAGCTGGATGAATATTCTCCCAACTGGAAGCTTTTAGAGGCGCAATCAGTTCGAGCTTTATCCCTCCAATCATGGAGCTCTATCCCTTCACTCATGGAATTTATCCCTTGGTATATGGAGCTCAAATCCCTTCATGAGAGGAATCCATCCCCCTCTTCATGGAATTGAAACTACCTCCATTTCCCTATAATTTGAGCTCATGTTTCAGTCTCAAGGGTAGATGGTAGATCATAGCTTGCAAAAGGTAATTGCTGAAGAAATTCTCAAGAGAGCATACTCTCTACACTAGTTATTATTGGTATGAGAATGATCACACACTCATGTCCATAACTTCATGCTAGTTCAAAGAGAGGAAGGCTTGTCAATCTGAAGGAGGAACAATTGTTCAGGACCTCGGGAGGAACTTGTACGACATCAAGGCATCAGGTTGTAAAGTTACTCTTTTCATTCAAGATAATACATTGGATCCCCTTTTCTCATTGAGTCGTTCTTGTGCTTATTTGAATAATTCAATACTTAAATTCCTTGACCACTAAGTTAGATTAGCTATTCTTAATTATTATATGTTGCAGGTGATTTTAATTCTTTTGTCTGTCTTTGATCGCAGGTTCTACATATTGAAGAAGCCTCTTTGGAGTGACTAGATAAAAGGTTGCACTGAACGTCGAGTTTCAAGGTAGGGGCATGTCCTCTTTCTTTGTTTATAATAATTTTGAATTGCAAATGATCTAGAGAAAACGATTTACAAATGGATGTTTGTTTCTAGCTATCCGTAGGATACTAGGGAGATCGCTCTTGTCCGCAAGAGGGATTTATCCGCATAACACCACTAGTTGTAAATTAATTAATAATTAATTCACTTGATCTCTCACCAGTGTATCTTCAGTTACAACTAGCACAACTGAGTTTAACTCACTTAATTGAGTTAAACTACTTACAAATTGCACAACTCATGCACCACTGCACTTCCAACTTTGTTACAACTTGAATCATTCAGTTACAACTAAAGTCAACCTACATGTCCCATCAACCAACCACTTAACTTGAAATTCACTTAGCTAACTGATTTTCCACTTCAGTTAACTATTTTCAAGTCCACATTGAGAATAGATTACAGTTTAATGTCCATCTAAATTAAGGGATAATAAAGATAGACATGCATCTATAAATATACATGCACTATAAATAGACATACACCTAAAAATAGCCTGAGGGCCCCACCTAGTGTAGGTGCTTAATTTTCACTAGGATCAAAATTTGTTGTTGAATCTCAACAAAAGTCGCCTTGCTGACGAGGCCCATCCTCAACCGGTTGTGCTAGCAGGACTTGACATTAGTGCCTTATGTGCTTAGTCAAGACAAATTATTTTAAAAACTCTAGTCACTTGACTCGGGCTAAAGAATTGTACATGTTTTTGCTTTTCCAATTAAGCTAGCAAATTCCACATAGCATTATCATGACTTAGAATCAGAGTCACACCTTCAGCCCCATGTGTTGTTCATTTTTTTTTGTGCACGGATTCTACTAGTTCATTGTCACACACTCATTGGTTTTCTCACGCACACTCACACACTCCTTGACTACTCTATGTTTCTCTCTCTTTCAATGTGCACACTTCTCACCCACATAAACACTCCTAGCATTAGAATTTGATGTCCCTCTTTGAGTTGCATGGTCAACTCAGAAGGCTCCAAATTATATGTAGCCTATACCTCTACGACAATTCAGTACCACTACCCATTATTTCTTCTTAATTACTAGTAGTTGGGTAATTCAACTACCAATTCATAAATCAAGACATTTAATCCAAGTTAGATAGAAAACTTACCAAATTCCCCTTATAGCATCTTCTTTAAGCATTGGGACGTTTATGGTTGCTCTCTTCTTCAAATCTAACAATACATTAAATAAAAGTCGTATTTACATTAAATATGTTATGAAAAAATGTCCATAACATTATAAGTACGAAATTTATGAATCAAAATGAGTATTATAATACCATTATGGAATTGGTTGGATGAGACATGGTCCATTAATCAATATTTCACACATTTTTCCTAAAATACCTTATTCTCAATGTTTGCTTAAGCATTATTAATTCTTAAAACATAGAAAAAATCCCAAAAAAAATGTTAATAAAATTAAATCAACATATTGTGAAAAGAATTTGAAACCAAATTAAATAGCCAATTATGTTTTTTAAATCACTAACCATAATAAACTTTTTGAGTATTAAAGAAAATGTTAATTTACATAAAAAAAATAAACTTATAATTAATACCAAAGACTAAACCTAAACTCTATTAAAGAAAATGAACATGATGTTTGCTTAAGAATCAAAGAGAACGCCATCCTCTTTGACCACCCCTACCTCTCCACTTCAATTTCGTTACAAAGCTTATGATGAAAATATATATATATATTTAAGAAAATAAATGAAAATATGTACCTGCACTACCTGCCTCCACTTCAATTTCGTCACAAAGCTTTAGATAAAAAAACAATATTTAAGAAATAAATGAAAATATGTACTGCACTACCTGCTTCCACTTTGGAATTTTCATAAAATATATGTGTTTGAACTTTGAATATTCATATATAAATTTTCAATTTGTTTATTCACATGTTTGAACTTTGAATATTCATATCTAATATCGAGCATTTATCCCGTGAGCCTACTTTTCCAGGGCCAGAGATACCTGGGCAATGCAGTTATGGGGCTGAGATCTGGTTTGGAAGTCAGCGTCTTTATTTATAAATAAATAACAAATGGAGCATCAAAATCATATATTAATAACGTAGTCAAATAAGCATATAAATTTGCCCTGAAATTTATGGTATGATTCTGAAAAATTAGAAAAATTTGGACATTCTGGTAAAAGTTTTAGAATTTTGGGTGTCCAGGTTTTTGATGCTATTGAATCCATTTTCACTAATATATTAAATATTCGGGCTTTCACTCCGCCCTCATTAAATAGTTATGGAGGGTTATCAAAGACAATGGAATTTGGAATAACATTATCTCTGTCAAGTATTTGCATGGTCTAACTCTACAGGAACTGTACAAGGGGCGTTACATCATGCCCAGCGGTATGTCGGCCATTTGGTTGGGTTGCAAAAAAATACTCTCTATATTTGCTGGAAGACTAGTTTGGAAATTTGGCAATGGACTGAAGATTGTACTGGGGGCTGACAAGATTTTTGGCATGAGCGCGGATTCGCTTCCTTCTCCACGGATCATTCACAGATTATCACATAGGGGGATTTTTCACTTGTTCCAAATAATTCACTATTGGCATCATGGGGCTCCCATTCCGAAATCTGCTTCTATACTTGGACTCACTGGGAAGGCTGTCGAGGTCTGGAGGATTTATTCTTAAGATGTCCAAGCCGCTGGTTTATGCTACAGGGAGGAGGGTGATTTGATTACGTGGGCGGGGTCTCTTATATCAGACACGGTGGTTGTCGATGAGACATATGCACATATTATATCTTTGTCTGCATTTGAGGGAATCTCCTCGGAGTGCTGGCCTTTCTGGAAACGTAACATCCCTACAAAGATTCTTTTATTCGGATGGCTGGTTTGGAGGGGAAAAGTCCTAACTTGGGACTCCCTTATGCGACGTGGCTATCAGGGCCTGGGAGGTGTGTATTATGCGGTATGGCAGAAGACACTGTTTCACATCTTTTTTTCACATGCCCCATTGTACTTGGCATATGGAAGCTCTTCAGCCTTCATATCATTGACCCAACATGGATTCCACGGGACTTCATGGAGGCATCTCATAGATGGGACAAAATTCCTGGTAAGTTTCGGGCTCTGCCTTTCTTTCTGATATGGGAAGTATGGTTGGCGCGAAATCAGATTATATTTGAAGATACGGTTTTCTCATCGGTTCATATACATTCTGCCATTATGCGATGGATCAGCCATCAGATTCAGATTGGGGTCGGCATTGTGGATGGTTCACATAGATATAGACCACACCCCATTGCTCTACCTGCGATTTTCTTTGATGGGGCTTGCCAAGAGGGATTAATGGGTTGTGGTGCATAGATTAAGATATCGAGGGAGGAATGTATCCATGTTTGCTGGCATGGTGGCAAAGGTAATAATATTCTGGCTGAGCTTATGGCCCTGTGGGGGGTCTTTATGCAGGACATTGCTTGGGCATTATGGATGCAAACATATTCGGCGATTCCCAGATCATCATTGAGGCGGTAGGAGGGAAGTCTGCTCTACGTCTTCCTGGCGCACAGGGATGGCTGTTGAGAACACAAAGGTTATGGGAAAAGATGAATATGCCTCCCATTAATCACATATTCAGAGAATTGAACACGAGAGCATATGGTTTATCAAAAAAAGGCATAGGAATGATATTTGGTAAAATGATGGGCCAACAATATAAGGGTGGCCAATGTATTTGATCAAGCGAGATCCCTATTCCTTAATATCGGTGTCTACAGCGGCAAGCGAGCGTGCTACAGTTTTGGACATATCTGAGTTCATAGCAATATCTTTCTGTTTTTAGTTTTTATTATGCAGGGTATCACAGGAGTATTTTTGTCTACAAGCGAGCCGGAGTTTACCCCCCCATTGATCACTGTCGGCAGTGACTATTTTCAATACAGGGTTTGTGCATGGCTATACACTATTTTTGCGCATGCATATGTATCTTTCACACAAAATGATGCCCAATCCCAGTCCGACTGGGGATTTGCAGTATGTCTCCTTGATCTTAGGCCTATTATATGTATTATTTTTGTAAACATGGATGTTATATTAGAATGATGCATCAAATGGACATTTGCAATTTGGTTTTATGTATTGATATCAGTAGATACCTGAATCACTGTATAAGTCATGTTATGGGCTTTATCACTGATTTAGCATATGATCTTGAACATTTATCTGATAATACAGCCGTTTTTTTCTTCTGAAAAAAAGAATCCATTTTCACTAGAAAAAAAGAATCCATTTTCACTATAAAAAAATATTTAAATATTTTCAGAATTAAATTTCTTGAAAATTTTATCACTAAATTCTAACAAAAATTTGGCCATCTAAATTAAATTGTAGCCTCATTAGAAACCATTTGTTTTTAATGGAGTTCCCTGTGCCTTAATCACCCTGATGTGAAATTTGTGTTATTTAAATTAGTTTTTTTTGACTATATATACCAATTCAGCGTCTTAAATTTTTTTTTGAGGATACTTCATTTGTGCAACAATTATCATCAAAATTATGATTTTAAGGAATTTCTATAAAATTTTAGAAAAAATAGAAAAAAAATTCTTTAAAAAATTCCAAAAATCACATTATTGGCAAAAACCCATATGGATATTAATGGATAAGTGATGGAACGATGTTATACAGAAAAACTTAACCAATCTGATCTATATCCACCGACATTGACACACCAACCACAGCACTGAGTCATTTAATTTAAAGAGAAACCGTCGATGGAGGCCGACTTCATGAGAATCTCAGTGGAAAACAACAAAAATTTGACAGCTAAACGTGTATGAACTCCTCGTAATTCGATATAGAAAACCATTTATCACACCTTCCCTGGACTTTCCAAACATTGGAAAAAAACAAAAAGAGGTGACGATGTACTATGGACGCATTGAATACTGTAGCTATTTCTGCGAAATTACTTGCTGCAATTTTGCAGGGCCTGGGTAAGGATGGGCGTGGTCTTCTATATAAAAAAAACCATCCCCATCAAAGGTAGCAACTGGAAGTTTTTCTTTCTAGAAGCAATACTGACTCTTGTTGATCATTAGTCAGTGATTCAACGATAAACAGTAGTGGGAATCATGGAAACGGTGAAGAGATTAATGGATGGTGAATTTCAGACCTTGAAACATGAAATAGAAGTGCAGTTAGGTCGAGATTCAGTTCATCCCTCTGGAGATCCAAAGAAACTTCAGGTGGAATCTCAGGACCATGAGCATAAGCCTGAGGTATCATCTATAACAAAGAATCATACAGAGTCTGATCATGAAGATCCAAGTCAACTCTGGGTTACAACATGCAGATTTACAATCAGGCAGGCTCCATTACTAAATTTATACTTTGGATGTGAATTGTTTTGTTCATGCACTTTAGACTAGACTAGATCTGTTATGATTATTGATGAATCTATGATGAGTGTGCCTGCAGAGGAGAAGGTGAAGTCAAAATCTGTATCATCATTTACTAATGGGACAGTAAGAGCAACTCCTGCCGCTGAGGAAACCCATACTGCTCAGGAGACTTTTGGAGCTGATGACTCTGTGAGTATATATAATTTTAGAATTGATTTGAAATTTCTTCACATTTAGGATTTTTTAGTGGTGACATTTTCAATCATTTAAAGAAAGAAAGAAAGTAATTATTTTTAATGTCTATGAGGCTAAAAAAAATAGTCTATGGCACAGATTGCTTCTCTATCTAGCGCTTGTATTGGACTTTTTCATGTGGAGTTTTACAATAAACACTCTAGCCTATGGGACAGATTGCTTCTCCATCTGGCTTTTGTATTGGGCCTTTTTCCTGTGGAGTTTTACAATAAAAGCTCCCAAAACTCTTGGCTGAATAGATTATCCCGAGCTTGCTGCCAGAATACTTGGATAATTTTCCCTGCTGTCTTTAGATTATCTCAAGCTGGCTGCCAGAATACCTGCATAATTTTCCCTATTGTCTTTGAAGGCCTCATTCTAAAATGAAATGTTTTTCTGTTTCCACTTTTCAGGGATAGCAAAAATGATTAACCACACATAATGGTACTAAAAGTCAACACAGAGAATTCAATGTGATAAATCCCAAAAAATATCTATAATTTTGAGGTTTTTATGGCTTCTATTTCTTGTAGATATAATAAACCTTCTCAAGGATGTGGCCTAATAAATTGTTTGATGTGGTCTAATAAATTGTTTTAAAGATGTGGTCTAATTGTTAGGTGGAGAGGTTTGGTCTCATAAGTCTTATGGTTCAATTTTTAGCTGGACTATATATCTGAGAGCGTGCTCTAAACACACTTTTTTTTTTTTTTTTAATTAGGATAAAATATATATATATATATATATATTTTTGTGCTAAGATAATCTGTTTTCATGGTACAGAAGAAGATGATGCATAAAAAAGGGCCGGGACAGGTACAGGTTCAGGAGAGGGCTTTCCAAGTACTGGCCAGAGGCGCAAAAGCTCCTACTGTAAAGAGTGGGTCACCTGGTCAATACCATTAGATATTAGAGTTATGTTTGCAGGTGGGTTTTGTGTGAATAAACTGACCGACCCTGGATTGTTTGATTGGAATGATTGTTATGTTTTCATAGAGATTAGGATATGATAGGATCCCTTGAGATTTTTTATTCACTAGGGTGTGGTTTTCAGGAGGATGGAACAGATTTAATGGTATGTAATTTTAGGCAGGAATCGGCTCATTGTATTGATGGATCGTTAGTTCAATTTGTATGTAAAAGCTTTTGTATCAAGTGCTTGCAAATTTGAGAAGCGTTACCATATACTCTGGAATCAGCATATTTGTATTTATTTATGTTCAACTCTTTCAGAAAAAAAAAAATTATTTATGTTCAAGTGCATGCTTGGAAACTGGAGTGATCCTTTAATAAGCTGATTTTTTATTTATTTTTGTACTGTCATTTTTTAATGAGATTATTATATTTTATAATTTAAATTTTATATTTAAATATAAAAGCTCGCTTTGAAAATAAATAAAATACTTAAATGGTATAAGGTTAATTATTTAAAAATTAAAAATTAAAATTTGTTTCCGTAAATTTGTTTCATATTATTAAGGTAAGGTAAGATTATGCTATGTAGTCATTTAAAAAATATAAAATTATATAATAAAAAATATATTAAAAATTCATAAAGCATAATATACATATTACATTAAAAAAAATATAATATATAAGCAGTAGCTATAAATTAAGATTTATTTTACCTTGTAAATTAAAATAATGATTTTATATGCATATTTAAATTTAATTAATAAGCACATAAAAACTTAATACTTACAATAAACTTACAATATAGTTCAACTCTATTTACAATAATCTTACACTATTATTAATTAGTAAATAGGCTTTGTTACAATACCATGGGCCAATATCATGGATTATCAATACTACATGCTCAAAAACCATAATTTATCTCACAATAAAAAATATATTATAACAATATGACAAGATTTGTTACAATACCATGGTTTATCAATACCACATTCCCAAAAACCCGAACTTATTTCACAATCAAATTAAGTTATAAATATTTTGTTTTAATTTAATTTTATTAATTAAATCTAAAAAAAAGGTTATAATTACTTTTGATATACTAAAAATATGCTCATAGAAAGGTTTTAATCAAATTAAAAATGAAAATACTTTTATATATAGAGATGTGAAATTTATATAATATAAATAATACTATCAAGAACTAGCATAGATCCAACCAAAGTGACTCACAATGATAAAGGAAAGCAGAAACGTGGCCCGTGATTCTTTGAAGTTTTTCATTATTGTATTTTCTTTGACATGATTGATCCAAGATATAGGTTTAATTTTAATATATATAACCAATTGACCTTTTTTAATTTAAATACTTTCTTAAATACAATACAATGGGATCAAATTTAAAAGAGGGGGAGCAAGGGGAGCGGGGGTGTTGAGAAGAGAGTGTGTGTTGAAGTCCAACAAGAAATTGCATCACTCGCACTTGTGTGGGACCAATAGGTCCTAGCAGCACACACACTGGTGTGAGCCAAATTAATTAATTAATGTGGTGCAGTGTCTAATTTAATTTTCTGTTAATTAAATTGGACAATAAATGTAATATTATCTCATAATCACTTGTAATAGTTAACTGAGTGTGATAAACTCAATTAGCTCATGAATTTCGAGTTGAGGGTGGTTGCTGAGGCATGCAAAGTAATTCTATTAGTTATGGAGTTTGAATTGCAGTTGGTGCATTAGTTTAATGTATGAGTAATCAGTTAACTCAATTAGGTGAGTTAGAGTCAGTTGGACTAGTTGTAACTGTTTGTTGCACTAGTGAGAGATCAAGTGAATTAAAAATTATTTAATTCACAATCAGTGATATGCCCTGCAACTGATGATTTACTATCAATAGCTGCATGCATGTCAGTTCTAGTGGAAACCCATTTTAGACAAAGTTGAAAGGGAGGTTAACTATCAGTTGTGTGATTAGTAGGTTGCTTGCATGCAACCAGACATCCATTGGAGTGCACATGATCCTTGCGCAATTTAGGAAGGCCAAAATTCCTAAAGAATATGGATTGCATTCATTAGGAATTGTGCAAGCAAGGCAGGTTGTTTAGAGGTTGAGAATTGGCTAAGTGTTAGTCAGTTTTGTCCATGACACTGTTAGACAGTTAGCAGAGTGCGGAAGACTCTTGTGAGAAGAGTGCATTGTAATTGTTTTATGATTCCATGGTTAATATACAATAGAAGATAGAGGGATTTTGAGCAGCAAGCTTTCCCTAGGAAATTATCTGTGTTGTGGTTTGATTTGATTCTTTTTTTGCTTCATGTGATTGGTGATTGTGTTTAATTTCCGCAATTGATTGTAGAAGAGATTCAGTATCTAGCTTTAGTGCATTGTTAGATCGGATTGAATCCATTGATATGCATATGTTTGTATAATTTCTACATGGTATCAGAGCACAGGAAATCACTATAGTGGAGGAGAAGTTGAATTTGTGACTAAATAGAATTCAAATTTGCAGAAGATATTCTTGGTGCAACAGGCGATTCAGGATTGAAATGGCTTTCAATGACTTGAGATTGGAGTATGCACTCAAGGGCAGCTCTAACTATATTGCATGGAAATACAGGATGGAGGCAGTACTAGAGGACAATGGGTTGAAAGAATTCATTGACAATGATGTTCCCAAATCCGTTGTAGCAGATGCTGCAAATCTTGATGCATGGCAAAAGAAGGTGTCAAAGGCAAGGAGGATCTTATTGGAGGGAGTACGAGACCACATTGTCTCAAGTCTACATGGAAAAGTGACACCATATGCAATGTGGAAAGCTAGATCTATTTTAGAGCAGCAATGATCATAGAAAATGGGCACTGAAGGATAAACTCAGGAAGATCAAAATGGAGAAAGGTGACTCCATGCTGAAATATTTAAAAAAGTTTGTCCAATGTCGAGATGAGCTTGGGAGTGTTGGCATTACTGTTGTTGATGATGATTTGGTGACCCTATCTCTTCTAGGACTTCCCAAGAGTTGGCATAGTTATCAAGACTCTTTCAATGGAAGGGAAAAGTTGCTAGATTGGGAACGAATTTGGTCGGATTCAGTGCAAGAAGAATTTAGGCGGAATACCAGAGATGGATCTTCATCTAAGAATGAAGATGAAGAAGATTGTGCTTTGGCTGCCAAGGCGAAGAAGGGGAAAGGAAAGAAATTCCATTCCAAATATGAGTCCAGTAAAGATGGCAAGAAGCGCGACATGTCCAGAGTGAAGTGTTTTCACTGTCACGAGCATGGACATTATGCCATTAATTGTCCACAAAGAAGAAGAACAAGAAGGCTTCAAGATCTGCAGCTGGTGAGGCTTTGGCCTCGCAATTTGAGCTTGACTTCTCGCTCATTGCATGCATGGTGTCAAGTGCAATGGGATCGGTGTGGTACTTGGATAATGGTGCTTCATTTCACATGACAGGAGACAAAGAACTTTTCAATAGCTTGGAGGAGAAGGACCTCCAGATGCATATCGAAATGCGTGATGATGGGCAGTACAATCCTACCGAGATTGGTACCATTAGCTTCTAGAGACAGTCAGGTAAAACCTTTCAATTAAAATATGTAATGCATGTACCAGGCTTGAAGAAAAATTTAGTCTCAGTTGCAATGTTGGAGGATAGAGGCTATGATGTTGTTTTCAGTGAAGGAAAAGCTTTCCTGTGACACAAAACAAAAGGTCAAGCCAAGAAGATTGGGATTCGAGTTAAGAATCTCTATAAACTTGATGTAGATGGTTGTGCAACATTGATGGGTAAGGCGAACAAAGTGGTGAGTCGGGATGAGGGTGAGTTATGGCATAGAAAATTGGGCCATCTTCACCATGAAGCCTTGAAGGTCATGCAACAGATTTCTATGGGTCTTCCCAAGGGTACACTTGCGTAATCAGACACATGCAAGGGATGTACTATGGGGAAGTATGCAAAGGTGACTTTTCATGAGAAGGAGAACCAAGCTTCGGAAATCCTTGAGAGAGTTCACCCAGATGTGTGTGGACCATTCTCTACTGCTTCGATAGCAAAGCATAAGTACTATGTGACATTTGTTGATGAATTGTCTCAAAAGTGTTGGATCTACTTCATGCAGAAGAAAGATCAGACATTCTCAAAGTTTCTTGAGTTCAAATCACTGGTGAAGAAAGACACAGAGAAGCATGTGAAGGCTCTTAGGAGCGACAATCGTGGTGAGTACATCTCCAATGAATTCAAAAACATTCTGCAGCAAAGAAGGAATTCAGAGAGAGTTGATTGTGCTTCATAACCCATAACAGAATGGGGTCGCAAAAAGAAAGAATAGAACAATTGTGGGTTTAGCACGAGCGATGTTGCATGATCAAGGCCTACCGTTGCATCTGTGGGCGGAGGCATGAAACACATTAGTATTTGTGCAAACCGTTGTCCTCATCGGATACTTGGCATGAGTACACCAGAAGAGGCTTTTACTAGTACGAAACCTGATGTTTCACATTTTAAGATTTTTGGCTCATCTATTTATGTGCATGTGACCAAAGACGCCAAGAAGAAGCTGGAACCAACAACTGAGATTGGGCTATTTGTGGGGTACTCTGAAACTCCCCACAACTATCGAGTGTATTTTCCAAACAACAGAATTATTGTTGTGTGACGGGATATAAAATTTGATGAGGAGAAATCCATGCAATTTTCCCTTGAGAGGGAGTTGGATTTGCATGCAGAGGAGGAACTCTTGGTTCTAAAGGATGACCCTTGAGATGTGGAGCAGCCACATGCGGAGGATCATGGAGTGGCATAAAACACTCACATAGAGCCATCCACCAGAAATGGAAAAAGGTGCACCATGGAAGCTGATAGATTGAGACTTGATGCACTAGAGAATGCAGGAGCCCCTACTTCACTATGCAAACAGAGATAGTCTCTAGACATGTTTACTGGATACATGGTTATTATGAGCAAGTTTATTGTAACATAACAATCTTCCTTTCAGGAAGCAGTGCAGCAACCAATTTGGGTTGATGCTATGGTAGAGGAGTATGACTCCATCGTCAAGAACAATGCATGGGAAATTGTTCCAAGACCAGTCGGCAAATCAGTGGCTGGATCTAAATGGATCTAAAAGGTAAAGAAAGCTGTTGATGGGAGTGTGGTGAAGTACAATGCCAAATTTGTGGCCTAGGGATTCTCACAAGTTGAGGGGATCGACTATGATGAGACTTTCACACCAATCGCGAGGTACTCTTCCATTATATCTATCCTTGCACTCCCAGTGGAGATGGGGTGGCACACTCATCAGATGGATGTGAAAATTGTGTTTCTCAATGGAGTTATTGAGGAAGTGTACATAGAGCAGCCAGAAGGTTTCGAGATCTTTGACAATGAGTGGCATGTGTGTCAACTCAAGAGAGCACTGTATGGGCTGAAGCAAGCACCTCGTGCTTGGTACACTCAGATTGACAGCTATTTCACCAGGTTGGGCTTCACCAAAAGTGAAGTTGATGCAAACCTGTATCAGATTATGGTTGATGGTAAGCTCTTGATTATCGTACTTTATGTTGATGATCCAATTTTGACAGGTGATGAGAAGCTAATAAACTCATGCAAGGAGGATCTTGCAAGGGAGTTTGAAATGAAGGACATGGGACTCCTTCACTATTTCCTTAGTTTGGAAATATGGCAGTGGGATGGTGAACTTTTTGTTTCTCAAGGCAAGTATGCCAAAGAGATACTGGGTAAGTTTCACATGGAGAGATATAAACCCATGGACACTCTTCTTCCAAGAAATTAGAGGAAAGAGGATGCTACTTCTGGAGAAGTATTGGATGCTATTGTCTAAAGGCAGTTAGTGGGTTCACTGATGTACTTGGTGAACACTAGACCAGACATTTGCTATGCAGTTAACCAGCTGAGTCAAGCTATGGTTAAGCCGACCAAGCTCTTTTGGAAGGCGAGGAAGCATGTATTGAGATATCTCAAGGACACTACAAAGTATGGATTATGGTACAGACAGACAAAGGGAGTGAAGCTTCAAGGCTTCACGGATGCAGATTGGGTAGGCAGTCCATCAGACAGAAACAACACATCAGGAGGGATCTTCAGCATAGGATCGACAACAGTTTCTTGGTACAACAGGAAGCAACAATTTGTGGCACTCAGTGTAGCTGAGGCGAAGTAGATGGAAGCAAGTCAAGCTGCATGTGAGGCCATCTGGATGAGAAATATATTGGTTGGTTTGTTTGGTTCTCAGATGGATCCGACTGTTAGACATCATTAATTTTCACGAAGATGACTACGTATTGGTCTAGATTTCTAAAAACAACATTCTTTGAACATTGTGAGTTTTATAAATATCATTGCCTTCATTATCCTTAGATAAAAAATTTCACTATTCTATCATCTACTCATTCCATAGTCACCCAGCCACTCTCAAAAAATCCTTATGGGCTTGTGCCACTCATCTTCATCCTGTTTTCTTGCTTATGACCTCATTACTATGTTTTCCCTTGCCCATAACTCCATCTTCCACCTAGGGTTACCTATAGCCTAACTCATGCCCATGACAGGCCAGGCAGGTGTTGCGCGCTTGGCCAGGAGGGTCTCCACACCAGTTCAACGTTCCAAGGACCCTCCAGATATCTGCCAGGTGTCCTCATAGCATTTTGAGAGGTAAGTGGATGTCAGGTCCTTATTCAAAGCATCTGCGGTGATTTATGATTTAGGGAATGAAGACCTAAGGAGGAAAACCTAAGCTCATGATAAAAGCACTGATTAAGCCTCCTTCATTTGCAAACAAAGAATATCAGTTAAAACAAAGGGTATCTACACAGCTAAGGTTGTCATCGAGTTCCTCAACCTCTCATTCAGCCTGAAAAACTTACACCCTCATTCATTTACTTCGTTACTTGTAAAATTGCCTTTCCATTACCCTCTTCTAAATCAGTTTCATATCAAGTACTAGGGTTTCAAAAACGCAGAATGATCAAAATGTCAAGAGGGAGAGAGAGTGGCAGTGAAGAAAATGGCAATGAGGGAGCTGATACAAGTGAATAAAGTGGAAAATATAGCATTAAGTCTAAAGTGCAGTAAGGGAAATTAGGCACAAATCAGTAAGGCACATAGAAGCAGTGATAAAAGCAATGAAGAAGTGTCAGTAAAAGAGAAGGTCAGGTGCAAATGAGGAATGAAACAAAGAAAAATGAAACAAAGATTAGCAACAATGATGATGACAACAACTCAGAAAACCAATAAATCAGTGAGGCTGATAGCAATAAGGCATATAATGATGAAACACAAAGCAGTGCAGATGAGGAAAATGAACATGATAAAGATAAGGCAAAAACAGAGAGCATTGAGCCATGAAGAAAGCATTAAGGCTGCTAACAAAGAGATCTATGAAAAACATGGTGGGGCTAAAGAGGCTAAAGACAAAAAAAACCTTATCAAACTGGTTGATCCATCCCCTACAACCATCACAAACATAATCAACTAGGCAAATCCATATTTTGACATATTTTGGCAAGTTTCTGAGTTTTTTGAGTTTTTGACTGTTTTAAAGTACCAAGGGCGGAGTGCCCTTGGCACTGCGCTTTTTCCTTAGGCATCCATTGGAGGAAAACTTCGAATTTTTGGGTTCATATTGCCAAATAAATCACACTCACCAAGTTTCAGATCAGTTGGAGCAAGACTGGTCCTCCAAAAGGGCCAAAAACATGCAAATGTTCACCTTTCTGCCATGTTTTCAGGGTTAGCATTGCGCCTTAAGAAGCCTTGGTAGTTTTGACTTTTGAACAGGTAAATTAAGTCCAATGAGGAAACCAAGGGTAGTTTTGGAAATTAGACTTGATAAGATTTCCAACGAGCCATCATGGAGCTCATTCCGACATCGGGAAGGCCTTCAAAATTCAGCTGCAAGGTGACCCAATTTTTCCATGCAGGCGCTGTGCCCTTGGACCTCCCTGCTGCGCCCTTATCTGCAAAAGTCAACAAAAGACACTCATTTATGGAAAATAGATATTTTATGGTTTTTTGGGCAAAATCACTCGAAATTTAGGTGTTAGAAGTTATTTTTCATTTATTACATTAGATATTTTGTGCCTTGGGCCTTGCATGGTCTTAAGGGAAAAAATTGATATTTGTGAGCAATTAATGGCCTCCAAAATCCTAGTTAGGGTTTTGACACTCCTTTGCATGCTAAACACTAGATGAGGGCCTCATTGTTCATGTTGGTTGATTGTTGAGAAATACCTCATAGCCTTGGAGTTGTGAGGAGTTTTTGGCCTTGGAGCCTTGTAATCTTTTTGGACTGAATGACAATGGAACCAAGCACTTTGCAGGATTCATGAACATGACTAATGGTGATGTTTTTCTTGTTTTGTTATCATTTTCTTATGTTTTACATCTTGTTTCACCTTTACCTTGCATTAGAACATAAATTTTAGCTTAAGGTTTTCTTTCTAAGCTCATTAAGTCTGTCTATTTCTCTTGCTTTCATGTTTTCCTCTGCTAGGTCAGTTTAGAGAATTATTAGTTGCTCTCTAAACCCACTCTGCTTGTTTATCTCATGAATATTTCAATGGAGTCAGTGTCAAAGAGGTTTATGGTTAGCCCTACCCTTTTAAGTAATTTTAAAACATTGTTTTTTAGGTCTTTACTTCAAAGTATTGCTAGTTAGGGTTTAGCTGAAGAGGTTTATGATTTTCCATGCCCTTTTGCTCATCTTAAATGGTTTCCTTTAAGTTTCTCTATAGTTTGATTAAGATATCTTAGGATTTCCCTGCTTCTTGATCACTGCTATATGTTATCTTGCATGTTTTATTTCTCTGAAGATAGATAGTTGGAGAGGCTAGGAGTTCCCTGCTCTCTAGATTTTACTGGATAGTTGTCTTGATGTTTTCTTGCTAGGGTTAGGTCAAAGAAATATGGTGTGTCCTATCTTTGGTTTTGTCTTCATGCATAGTATTCTTAGAGGCCTTTCTTGTTGTAGTATTTGATAAAGGATTCTTAACTACCCTTTGCACCTACTTTGTTCACAATTTGATGTTCACTCCACTCACCTCAGCCTTGAAGATCCTTATAGCCTTGTTAAATTTCCCTCTGAAGCATCCTTGATCTTTTATTGTACCTTTATGACATATTGCAGACTCCATAGCCCAACGGTCTAAACCTCTCCTACTATATCTGTTTTCCTTAAAAACCTAACCAACCAATCAAAACAAACACACAAACCCTAAACCTAATAACTAGCCTAAAATCAAAACCTAAAAGCTATCAAGTTGCATCTTTACACAAACATAGAGAGAGCCCTCTCTGAGTCCAGGAAGGTTAGGTCCTAGGACTCCAAAGACTGGTTTGATGTTACCCTTGTACATTTTCCCTTGCCAATTTGACAAATTACGGGGACCTAACATAATGGCGATCACGGTGGGACTTTCTGAGTAAGAAACAAACTTAGACATCCTTAAAAACTTCAGAAGCCCTTTTCAAATAGTATCCAATTATTCATCGCCACCTCATCGCCTAACATAATGGTGATCACGGTGGGACTTTCTGGGTCAGTGACAATTTGAGTATTCCTTAGGACCTAAAAAAACCCACAAACATCCTTAGATTGTGTTAGGTCCCTATATTACTAATATAGTCCCTTATTGTTATTAGTGTAACCCCCTTATTGTTATTATTGTACCCTTGTAACCCCCATTTTGTTATTATTGTTCCCTTAAATTATTATTGTTGGGTCGGATATGATTACATTGTGGCCCACTAGGATTACATTATGGCCACATGGACTCCTATATATAGAAAGGAGGTTTTTTAAATTGAATCATCCAAGAATTGTTCATTTATGTAATGTATTGGAGGTTGCCCCCTCGAAGTGGCTTATTTCTAAGGCATTGATATATCTTTTATTTTATTTTTGGAGCTGGTTGCACAACAGATTGGTATTCAGTTGTTGATGGTGGACAACAAGTACATCCTTAAAACATAAAACATCCTCCACCTGGCGACTCCACTGGTCTCCAGTAGGCCTACTAACCCCACTAGTTCTCATAGACTCTCTTAGGAATGCATTGATCATGCTGATGGTGGACAGAAAAGTTGAAATCCTCCACCTGGCGACTGCACAACTCTCAATATACCTAAAGACTCCACTGGTAGAGAACTCTAGACTGGTTGAAAAGATACAGTGACCCTTTCTGATTTACAAACATGGATCCAAGTATACAACGAAGATATGCTTCGATGAACAGAGATCATGTCCCTGGATTCCCACACAAAATGCCTCAGATAGATTGGTTTTCAAACTTGCCTATGTTTCAAGATGAAAAAGTTGATGACCCTTTGTTACATCTCATCAAATTTCATATACATGTATGGAAGTTAAAAGTGGAATGGCATGAAGACTCCCTCATGAAAATTTTCATGGGGACATTAGAAGGGAATGCTATAGAATGGTATGAAGGCCTAAAACCTAGAATATTGTTTTCTTTGAAGGATTTCCACAAGGTATTTTATGAACACTATAAATAATATTGTCCATCTCTGTCATTAGCTGAAAATTGTTGTGATCATTCTGACCATCTCATACAATACCTTGTAAACATTGATGAATATTTAGGAAATTGGCATCCTGAAAGCCTATTAGAAGCAGTTCATGAATTTAATTCTCAAAACATCTATCATGATAGCCAAGAGGATTTGGTTAAGGATGAGATCAACCAAGAAATGGAAGAAGACTCACAGGATATCTCTGAAGGCACAAGTGATGATTCATCATCTCTTATAGGTGAGGCTAAAGAATACATTCAACCTCAAAATCAACCTTTACAAGAGAAAGGGAACTGTTGTTGTGTTATCCAAAGAAAGAGAAAAATGCCTCCTCTTTTAACTGAAGAGGAAATAAATCAGATTATAAACAGGCAGCCAGCCTCTAAACCTTCATATGAGAAGAACACTCCTATTCATTCTCATGCTAATCCTAGCCATCACATATCAGAAATGGATGTCTAGATCAATTTGAATAGAAACAATCTGATAATCCGATATGTTTGATTGGTGACATTACTATTTTGATGATTGTCCAAAGTTTGATCAGAATGATGATAATCATGTTCTCCAAACAGAAGCTATTCTTGCAGAGTAATCAGCAGCTGGTTTGTGGGAGGAAATTCAGTTTCATCAAAGCAGTAATCAACCAATACATGCCAGCTATGACACTGATGGGGAAAGTCTAGAAAACTTGGAAGTAAGTGAAAAATCTCTGACTCTTTGTTCTACTTCATTTCAGTCAATCAAAAATAAATTTCATGTGATTCGAAATCAACAGTCTTTTAGTTTTGATGATAAGGTTGAGGAAGATGACAAACTTCTTGAGCAAATTGTAAATGAGAAGCCTTTTCCTGAAATGGATGAGGAAATCAGTTATGACATAGAATCCTCCTCAACACCAGAGTTGCAGCCACCAAGTTCCATTGAGTTTCAAATTGCAGATAAAGGCTTGGAAATTGATGATCACATGAGAGTTGCTACATTTCTTTCTTAATAATATTTCTTGCCAAAGAGTCCTCCTGCTCATCAACATGATGACCTTCACACAGTTTTCAACACACTCCATCATAACATATTAGTTTTTCTAGAGGAAAAAATTGCGATATATGATGAGGCTCCCACTGCAGATGATCATGAGGAAGAGGAAGAGATTCTTTCCAAAAATAACCCCAAGCTCAGTCAAGTGGAGGAAGCAATAGTCCTGGATGAAGTCCATTTTTCAAATCCTCTAAGTTAGGTGTTATTCCAAGATACTTTTGTTGCTTTCTTAGATATTTCTAAAGGAGGAGTGTATCCTAGCGGAAACAGTTTGTTGCAAGGTTTAAAGAATATTTTAGGCACTACTGTTCAAACACAAGTGATGTGTGAGTGGATTTTTGATTTTTTCAGTACACTCAAAGAGCTGAATGAAAATCACCCATGGAATCATCTGCTTGTTTGGTTGTATTGGAAAAGAGAGTTCACCAAATGAATATATGTCATGTAAGTTAGATTAGGATAGATAGGTGCAAATAAGCTTAGCACTATGAGAATCTTTCTAGCTTTAGTTTCAGATTGTTTTGTAAAAAAAAAAAAAAAACGAAAACACAAAAATAGAGAAAAGAAGAAAAAGAGGGTAGTTTTAAAGAAGAGGTGCAACCCCATACCCAAAAAAGAGTATTTCTGAAAGTGTGCAAGCCTAAATGCCACTAATTGAGAAAAATAGTCTTGTTCAGTCATACAACTTAACCATGATTGAATATGTTTTAAAGTTCTGCTGATAAGATAGAGAAACAAGATTTTCCAAACAATGAAAACTTGGCTCATCAGTAGATTAGGTTAGGAGAAAAGATTGTTGGTTCCTAAAGCTTAAATTTGAATCAAAAGAGATGAGAGGGATGCCTAAAAAATTCTGAATCACAGTCCTCATGTTTTATATTTTTTATTGTACAAGAATAATGTCTGTGTGCAGCTTGTCTGAATGCCACAACCCATGGCGAATCAGATTTGCTTAATCTTGGTTTAGTCATGTTTTCAATTTCATGTTAGTAAGATAGAGAATAAATTTTGTCAAACAGCTTAATCTTGACAAATGAGTAGACTAGGTAAAGAATAAGAGAGTTCATTAGCCTAATCTGAACCCTTGGAAGTGATAAGGGTACAAGTAGATAGTTTTTTTTTTTTTTTCAAAACAAAAGAATGTCAAGGGTTTGCCAGTCCAAGTGCACCCAAAAGAAGAAAAATGTTAGGCAAGGTATGATGGGTACGTAGAAATGAGGTTAAAGGAAACATGTCTTTCTGATTTTGAGATCATAGCTTCAAGAGAACATCATCAAATGAAGGAAGAGAGGTCTGCCAAGTACAAGTAAGGTATTGGTCTTCAAAACTTAGAGATTTGAACTCTGAGTTCCTGGACACCTCCTGAAAAGGAGTTGCCTTCCCCAAGTGGAGCCACTATTAGTCATCAGTAATTTTCACGAAGATGACTAACTATTGGTTTAGATTTCTAAAAAAAACATTCTTTGAACATTGTGAGTTTTAGAAATATCACTGCCTTCATTATCCTTAGATAAAGCTTTTCACTATTCTATCATCTAGCCATTCCATAGTCACCCTGCCACTCTCAAAAACTCCTTATGGGCTTGTGCCACTCATCTTCATCCTTTTTTCTTGCCGATGATCTCATTACTCTGTTTTCCCTTGCCCATAACTCCTTTTTCCACCTAGGGTTACCTATAGCCTAACACATGCCCATGATCCCCAAATCCCTCAAACATTGATGGTCTTAAAACTATCTCTGTAGGCTCTTTAGATAAATCAAGTACATTGGTTTTTGGATCTTCAATGCATCATTTTGTCAATACTCTGTTTTTACACTTGAAGATTCCAAGCCAATTTTCATTCAAAGAACCCCCCATTAGGTCAATTAGGGTTTCACAGGTTTCAAAGTCATCATGGGTATTTCAAGCACTGTTTCTCTTTGATAGAATGTGGTGCAAAAGAATTGGAATGTTGAGGACATGGTTACTCAAGAAAAGATTTGAAAGTCTCCAAAGAATATTACCTTGTCAAGCTCAAATTCTGCAACAGGTAAATGTTAAGAGCTTGACACTTTGCAGAAGTGATGAAGTTCCCATCAGTAGAAGATTTGGATAAGGTAGATGGTCTATTCCTAAGAGAAAACAACTCACACTAGAAGAAAGGGAAACACTTTTTCTTATGGATATTTAGGGTTTTTAAGCTTAAAAGGCCCAACACACTGCCAACACAATAATCAATTGCAGAAATGGCACATGAAAGGTAAAGAAGGAGAACAAATCCATACAACAAAAGAATATTTAGAAGCTGTTGATGTGTGCAAGCATCCCAAACTTTGCCAAAAGTGACTCAAGCAAGAACCTGCAGACCAAAGATGTAAAGAGTATCAGTGAAAAAGATAAAGCCAAGGTTTTCAGTCACCTGCCAAGCATAAGAGGATTTGAGCTCCAAGGTAAGAACAAAAGACGGTTTTGACAATGTTGCCTTGAGTTTAAGTTCCTAAGGTTATCCATAGTGAACTTAGCATACTTCAAAGACCTAAAGGAGGAGCCACTTCAGTATTTTAAATCACCTGCAAACAGAAGTGTAAAAAGGGAGTAAAAACATAATCAAGCCCATCTAGCACTTCATATGAATCATTTTTTACTTGCAGAAGAATTAATGTTTTAAAAAGATAAGAAAATCTGAGTTTTTAAGGCGAAATTGGGCCACTTTTCCTGGCACTGTGCGCCTAGAGGCAGGCACTGCGCCCCTGGCAGTCCTCCTCGTGAAAAACTGATCGGTGCTACGCGCCTGCCCAAATCACCCGACAGATTGGGCAGAAAGACTTTGGCGTTGCGCGCATAGCACACAACCTTGCATTTTCAAGCTTGACACGACACCATGTGCACTCAGGCGTTGTGCTTTTGGCCAACCCGACAGGCCGTGCACTCGGGCGCTGCACGTTTTGCCGACCCGAATCACCTGAGAGGCTGGGAAGGCATTGCGTGCTTGGCCAGGAGAGCCTCCACACCAGTTCAACACTTCAAGACCCCTAAAGATCTCTGCCAGGTGTCCTCATAGTGTTTTGAGAGGTAAGTGGATGTTAGGCCCTTCTTCAAAGCATCTATGGTGATTTATGATTGAGGGAATGAAGACCTGCAAACAAAGAATATCAGTTAAAACAAAGGGTATCTGCACAACTAGGGTTTTCATCAAGTTCCTCAACCTCACATTCATCCTGAAAAACCTACACCCTCATTCATTTACTTCGTTACTTATAAAACTGCCTTTCCATTTCCCTCTTTTAAATCAGTTTCATATCAAGTACTAGGGTTTCAAAAAGGCAGAATGAACAAAATGTCAAGAGGGAGAGACTGTGGCAGTGAAGAAAAGGGAAATGAGGGAGTTGATACAAGTGAATAAAGTGGCAAAGATAGCATTAAGTCTAAAGTGCAGTAAGGGAAATGAGGCACAATCAGTAAGTCACATAAAATCAGTGATAAAAGCAATGAAGAAGTGGTAGTAAAAGAGAAGGTCAGGTGAAAATGAGGAATGAAACAAAGATCAACAGCAATGATGATGACAACAACTCAGAAAACCAAGAAATCAATGAGGTTGATAGAAATAAGGCATATAATGATGAAACACAAAACAATGCAGATGAGGAAAATGAACATGATAAAGATAAGGCAAAAACAGAGAGCATTGAGCCATGAAGAAAGCATTAAGGCTGCTGACAAAGAGATATATGAAAAACATGGTGGGGATAAAGAGGCTAAAGACAAAGAAAAACTTAGCAAACTGGTTGATCCATCCCATACAACCATCACAAACATAATCAACTAGGCAAATCCAGATTTTGACATATTTTGGCAAGTTTGTGAGTTTTTAGAGTTTTTCACTGTTTTAAGGTACCAAGGGCGCAGCGCCCTTGGCGCTGCGCTTTTTCCTCAGGCATCCATTTGAGGAAAAATTGGAATTTTTGGGTTCATCTTGCCAAATACATCACACTCACCAAGTTTCAAATCATTTGGAGCAAGACTGGTCCTCTAAAAGGGCCAAAAACAAGCAAATTTTCACCTTTCTGCCATGTTTTCAACGCTGGCACTGTGCCTTTAGCAGCCTTGGGAGTTTTGAATTTATAATAGGTAAATTAATTCCAATCAGAAAAACAAGGGAATTTTTGGAACGTAGACTTGATAGGCTTTCCAACGGGCCATCACGGAGCTCATTCCGACATCGGGAACGCCTTCAAAATTCAACTCCAAGGTGACCCATTTTTTCCGTGCAGGCGCTGCGCCCTTATTTGTAAAAGTCAACAAAAGACACTCATTTATGGAAACTAAATATTTTATCATTTTTTGGGAAAAATCACTCCAAATTTAGGTGTTAGAAGTTATTTTTCATTTATTACATTAGATATTTTGTGCCTTGGGCCTTGCATGGTCTTAATGGACAAAATTGATATTTGTAAGCAATTAATGGCCTCCAAAACCCTAGTTAGGGTTTTGAATCTCCTTTGCATGATAAATACTGGATGAAGGCCTCATTGTTCATGTAGGTTTATTGTGGAGAAAGACCTCATAGCCTTGGAGTTGTGAGGAGTTTTTGGCCCTGAAGCCTTGTAATCTTTTTGGACTGAATGACAATGGAGCCAAGCACTTTGTAGGATTTATGAACATGACTAATGGTGATGTTTTTCTTGTTTTGTTATCATTTTATTATGTTTTACATCTTGTTTCACCTTTCCCTTGCATTAGAACAGAAATTTTAGCTTAAGGTTTGTTTTCTAAGCTCATTAAGTATGTATGTTTTTCTTGGTTTCATGTTTTCCTCTGCTAGGTCAGTTTAGAGAATTCTTAGTTGCTCTCTAAACCCACTTTGCTTGTTTATCTCATGAATATTTAAATGGAGTCAATGTAAAAGAGGTTTATGGCTAGCCATTCCCTTTGAAATCACTTCAAAAGATTGTTTTTTAGGTCTTTACTTCAAAGTATTGCTATTTAGGGTTTAGTTGAAGAGATTTATGATTTTCCATGCCCTTTTGCTCAACTTAAATGGTTGCCTTGAAGTTTCTCTATAGTTTGATTAAGAAATATTAGGAGTTTTCTGCTTCTTGATCACTGCTATATTTTATCTTGCATGTTTTCTTTCTCTGAAGGTAGATAGTTGGAGAGGCTAGGAGTTCCCTACTCTCTAGGGTTTACTGGATAATTGTCTGGATGTTTGCTTGCTAGTGTTAGGTCAAAGAAATATGGTATGTCCTGTCTTTGGTTTTGTCTTCATGCATAGTATTCTTAGAGGCCTTTCTTGTTGTAGTATTTGATAAAGGATTATTAACTTCCCTTTGCACCTACTTTGTTCATAATTTGATGTTCACTCCACTCACCTCAACCTTGATGACCCATTTAGCCCTGTTAACTTGCCTTCTGAAGCATCCTTGACCTTTTGTTGTACCTTTCTAGACCTATTGCAGACTCCATAGCCCAATGGTCTAAACCTATCCTACTCTATCTTTTTTCCTTGACAACCTACCCAACCAATCAAAACAAACACACAAACGCTAAACCTAATAACTAGCCTAAAATCAAAACCTAAAAGCTATCAAGTTGCATCTTTACAAAAACACAGAGAGAGCCCTCTCTGAGTCCAGGAAGGCCAGTTCCTAGTGTTGGGGTTCCTATGTTTTGGCCAGATTGGAAAAACCAAAAGATAAGACAACATCAAACCGCTTTGGGATTCAAGGATATAGCCCTCCTGAATCCAGAGAGGGATCTCTCTATGAATGAGTTTAAATATGTGATCGTTAAAACCTGAAATGTGGTATTAGGCTAGTTATGAAGAGCATGGGTTTTGTTTTTTTGTTTTTGGTTGGACAAAGACATGATGAAGGTGAGGGCAGTTCAAAATAAAGGGTGAAGATGTATGCAAATGAAGGAATGATTCGGCTGACAGGAAAGGCAAAGACAATTTTAACCCATTGGGCTATGGAGTCATAGGAGGATTTTAATTGGACAACAAGGTTCAAGAAGGATCTATGGGGCAAGTCACTTATGTCAAAGGATCTCTTAAAGTGATTTATGGAATGAAACAGATAGGAAATGGAGAAACAAACAAATGAAGAACAATGAATAGCCTAAGATCAAATAAGTGCTTTTAAACTATTTTTCTTTGGCATGTACTTAGGGAAAACATAAAAGTATTCTGAGATCAGGTAAGTGCTTTTAAACCAGCCTGCATTGAAGTACCTTTAGTTGGAAAACATTTAAAAAAAAAATAGTTGGAATAGCTTAAGATCAGGTGAGTGCTTTCAAACTACCCTTCTTTCAGCATATTCTATAAGAAAAACACAGATAATAGTCACAAAGAGCAATTTAGATCAGGCAAGTGCTTTGAAACCAACCTGCTTCAATATACTCTTTAAAGAGAACCTTCGAATGAAGAAAACATGGAAATAAAGCTTTCAGTAAGAGTAGGGTACTGTTGAGAGTAAATCCTAGCTCTACGTTTGCTGCTCTTTATCAGAGAAAGTGGACAGAGTGAAAAACATTAAAGAAAATAACAACTGACAGTGAGGAACACATCACCATTGACACAAATCAGGATCCCATAAATCAACAGCTTGTACTTGATGTTCAAACCAGTTACAATCAGCAAGCCCGGTGGGTCTCTACAACTTCGAACTTCTCATATCAGCTTATGTATCTTCAAGTCGCAAACAGGGCATCAGTAGTTTCAGAAACTAGTACATGCATTCAGATGTCCGGAGACCAACATTTTCTCATCTTCTACAAAAGTATTTATAGAATAATGAGGAGGTGGGATCTGATAAAATATCTCATGGGTCAATTAATACGAACTAATGACTCCTCGGCCTTTGAGGGGCTCGATGAAGTAATTTACAGATGATCTGTCTGTATTAAATTGATGTACATTTATGAATTAAGCTCAGTGGGAGCCTTTGTTGACTTTTGAGGCTCTGTGTCATGTTGAAGTCACTCTCTTGCTGCTTCCCAAGGTCTAATGATCGAATAGATTTGCTTCTAGGCTATTCTTAATCTTTAAAATAGTTTGGCCGACAATTAGAG
This sequence comes from Pinus albicaulis, assembly GCA_034641835.2. Taxonomy (NCBI): domain Eukaryota; kingdom Viridiplantae; phylum Streptophyta; class Pinopsida; order Pinales; family Pinaceae; genus Pinus; species Pinus albicaulis. The sequence continues at coordinate 1,376,021,202 of CM076574.1, forward strand.
ATAAGATCATTGATTTGTATTAATTGTTCGGCTGTCTTTAGGAAAACACCTCTTATTTTAGATAATGACTAAGCCTTCTTTGATTACTGTGAGGCTGCAGGTGCCTTTAGGAGCTGGAGAGGGTTCGATTAGCCTCTGCTTGGGGCTGTGGAAGTTTTCTCGGATCGACAGTTTTCTTCGTCTCTTCCCAAAACACCTTTAAGTTACTTGAGATCTGTGTTTTAGGTCTGATCAGGCTTATCCTGTGTCTTCCGGTCTTTATGACGTTTTTATCCATGGATTTGGGCTTCTGATTTGCTGAATGTATGCCTTAATCCTTCAAACTGTGCTAGGAAATCTTCAAACACCGATACTCTTCGTTTCTTTTATGCATTGCTATGTCTTGTTGATGTGCAGGCCGCGCAGGGCTCATATGGAATCAATGCCTCATGAAACATTGACATCGTGGAGTTTGAGCCCAGCAAATGGTTCCCTTTGATGAATCAAAGGAATGGGAATCGTCATTCCCAACCTTCGTCTTTTCTTTCAATATAATGGCGAACCATTATCACCTGCAAAACACAAAACCAATTAAGAAATCCTGTGTTTTGGGTTAAACTACTTCAGAGGGTGAGGGGAGGAGCGTAGCCATTGGATGGCATCATCCAACGGTCAGGATTTGTTAGAGATAGTAAAAAAGGAGATCGGAGGAAAAGAAAAAATCAGATTCGTCGATCGCACAAAGATCGACGGTGGGGATTAATAAAAATAAATAAAGTGGAAGGGCGAAAGGCGATGAAAGCACGCGGGAAAGATCTGGGCCGTCCGATCTGGACATGTGGGTGGTCCAGATTCAATCGGAGGATCGCAATCGGCGAGGAGAGAATAAGTGTGCGATGGAAATTGCCGATGCGATTGCGCGATCGGGGAGGGCGATGCGATTGCGCGTTAACTGTTGATCTAAGGATCATATCAATGGTGGGAATGAATTGGAGGGATGGCTAATTGGGGGAACAAACAAATGCACCAAATGAAAATTGCGATGTTGCGCGGGTCGTTGGATCGGCCTTAGATCAACGGTCAATATCGTTTGAGCTTACGCATCGGAGGAAACCCTTTATACTTTATGAAAACCAAAACTTAATATAAACAAAGGTTTTAATGCTTCGGGGGTGGAATATATATTTATGAAATGTTTGGTGCCCGATTACGGGGCCTTGGTCCATATGGAATGATAATAGGCCCGGGGCGTATACAACAAAGGGCCAATCGCAATCGAAGCTTTGGGCTTCGGCTTTTCAATCTAACCATTAAAACTTGTGATGCGATTAGCACCTCCGGAATCTTAACACTTGGTCCCGTGTGAAAGTTATATGGGATGAAAGCAGAGGGGGCAGAGTTTCAAAAAAGGGACTCAATCGCATCGGAACTTTTGATGCGGTCTTTCAATCAACCCATTGTGAATTTTTCCGATGCGATTGCGCTTCGGATCTAGCACCTGTTTCTAGGGTGCGGGCACGTGGAGGGGAAGTGGTTTAGGCTTAGCCCAAGGGGGCTTAAGTCTTTAATACAAAAAGGCATTTTTTATGGATTTTCAATGGTTTTCAAAAGGATTTGAGGTTTTCGGCAGAATTCAAAAAGGAGTTTTAAACTATGCAAGGTGGATTTTACGAAGGGGAAATGAGGAAAAATGGAAATCAGAGGGAAATGATGGGGAAAAAAGTAAAAATGGAGGTTAGTTTTTGAGTGAGGAAGGGGAGACAAGGGTATTTTACAACAGTTCTTTCTCATAAAATTAGCAGAATTTTCTGAGCTTTGAAATGGGAACATCAATGCATATTTTGGACAGAGGAGATGATGTCTTCAAGAGGCTTCAAGAGATAACGTTTTTGCAATAAAACTGTTTCTTGAAGGCTTCAACAAATGTTTTGGCCACCTTTTGATAGAACAAATTTTATTGGTGGCCACCAGTGGCTCCACTTGGGGATGGTGCCTTTTTGAAGGCATCAAGAACTTCAGACTTGCATTTTTTGGGAGACTGATCAATGCCTCATCCATTGGGCTGCCTTCTTTGCTTGGATGCTCTTATTTTTTCTGAAAACATATTAGCAGCCATGAAAAAAAATGGATCTTTCATTAACACAACTTCTACCTACCCGATCCTACTGATCTAACATTTTTTCTTCATTAGAGTGCACTTGGATTGGAAAACTCTTTTACAACATTTATTCTTTTGAAAACAGGAAATCTAATCTAATTCTACTCCTATTTCTCCATGGACTCAGATTAAACAGTTGAATCCATATAATTCTCTACCTAATCTACCATCTGTTGGGATTAAACTGTCCAACAGATTTTATTCTCTAAATTATACAACAGAAATTTAAAAACAATCAAGTCAAGATTAAACTGTTTGACTTGCTGTGATCTATGGCATAAGAAACAAGCTGCACATAGATATTTATTTTGCAGAAAATTTAAATAAAAAATGGAAGGCTTAAGATCTGAAAGTTCAAGCACTTCCTTCGTCTTTTTACAGCTTCGTTTTGACTCTTACTTGAGATGTTCCTTCTTTGTCTGACTGGTTCAGATTTTGAGCTGATTAGAACCAGATTTACCTCTGTTTTGACTCAGAATTAAACATAGATTGGAGTCAATTCTTGCTTGGAAACTTAGGTTCAGGTTTTGAGCATGTTTGAACCTTTAATTTCTATCCTAATCTATCTACTGATAAGCCAAGATTAAACAGTTTGGCAAATCGAATTCACTATCCTATCAGCAGTAAATTTAAAACTAATTAGCCAAGCTTAGGCTGTTTGACTAACTAGAAGTGTGTTTTTTAGGAGTGGAATTTAAGCTTGCACACTTTCAGAATTTATTTCTCTTTTTTGGTATGGGGCTGTACCTTTATTGTTTTTTACAATCTGCCCTCTTTTCTTTTTCTATTGTTTTTTATATTTTTCTTCTTGTGAAACTGAACAAAGAAATGGTATTTACAATGGAAATGAAAGCTTTAAAATCGAACTCAGCAGTAGTAATGCTTAAGCACCCTGCCATTGACAGGACCCCCAAACAGATCTGTGCCATCTAACTCTTGCAGAAAAAATGCATTTGGACCAATGGTGGACTGAATCATGTAAGGACCTTGCCACAAACTGTCAAATTTTCCATGTTTACCCTTATCCTCTCTTCTGGAGTCCCATTTGAGTACTTTGTCTCCAATGTTGAAGTCACAAGCCTTTGTTCTCTTGTCAAACAACTTCTTTATGTTCTGTTGCACCTTCTTAGCTCTGTTGTAAACCTCTTCCCTTGTCCGCTAGAGATGTATTGTCTAATTCATCCTCCTTATCATGGTGTCCTCTTCTGACTGTATTTCTTGGACTAATTTTATCACTGGTACACCTAAGCTGGTGGGAAACACTGCGTCTGCTCCATAAACAAGCTGGTAAGTGGATATTCCAATGGATTTCTTTGTGGTCAATCTGTCTGCCCACAAAGCATGCACCAAATTGTTATGCCATGATTTTTTATTTTCCTCAAGCAGCTTCTTGATGATGGTCACCAAAATTTTATTTGATGATTCTGCTAACCCATTACCTTGAGGGTAATAAGCAGTAGAATGACCGAGTGTAATCTGATACCTGTGACAAAAATTAATCATATTTTTGGAACCAAAAGAAGCAGCATTATCAATAATAATATTCCTAGGGCAGCCGAACCTAGATAGGATATGGTCTTTAAGAAATTTTACAATGACAGAATCTATGGCATTCCTAGAAGGGATGGCCTCTATCCACTTTATGAAGTAGTCAGTGGCTGTGAGAATCCATTTGTGTTGGGAAGGTGAAGCATGATGGATTTCTCCTATGAAATCTAGGCCCCACTGTTGAAAAGGAGCTTCAACAATAATAGGTTGTAATGGTAAAGGAAGGAGTTTTATTTTTCCCTCAAAAACTTGGCACTTGTGACAGGCTACTATCATTTTATGGACATCTTGGAAGAGGGTGGGCCTGTAATAGCCAGCTCTAAGGATTTTATTGGCTGTGGTTTTCCAGTAGAGATGACCTCCACACTCTCCTTCATGGAATTCATGCTTGATCTTCTCTGTGTCAACTTCAGGAAAACATTTAAGTAATAAACCATTAGCATTTTTCTAATATAAACATTCATTTAAAATGCAATAGTTCCTAGCTTTCAACTTTAAAAACCTTTCCTTTGTTTTTGATAAGTCAGGGGGAGCATTAAAATTTGTAAGCACATACAAGATGTGAGCGTACCAAGGTGAGTTTTGGAACTGTTCTTCCACAATGGGAGCAGGTAATTCTTCCTGTTCATCCAAGGCATCTACCATGTTAATGTCAAGCGCTTGTATATTATATTCAGCCATTAATTGAGCCAAGCCCTGACCTTTAATAAGTTTGGTGGGTTTGATTTCCAAATCATACTCTAATATTACAACAATCCATTTACCCCTCTTTCCATCCGGGTCTTGTGACAAGATGTCTTTTACCACTATGTTAGGCACATAAGAAATGATGTGGGAATGTAGAATATACACCCTAAAGTCCTTTAAGGCTTTTACTAAAGCATAGGCCTGTTTTTCCATTATGTTATATTTCAAGGGTGCATCCCTTAAAGCCTTGCTGAAAAAAGCAATAGGCTGTTCTTGTCCTTTTGGGTTTTTCTGCAACAGGACTGCAGCCACGGTATGTTCTGAGGCAAAGGAAAAAATAAGGAACTCTTTTGAAAATTCTGGGCTGATTAGGACTGGCGCCCGGGTGAGTGCATGTTTTACCAATTCGAAGGATATTTTGGCTTCTACAGTCCACTTCACTCCTACTTCTTTTTTTAGCATATTAGTCATCTTTCTAAGGAGCTCTGCTAAGTTGGGAATGAACCTCCTTAAGAAGTTAATCTTTCCAATAAAGGACTATACTTCTTTTATATTCCTTGGTTGGCTAATCTATAGTATTCCCTCAACTCTTTTTGGATCTATTTTAATCCCCCTTTCTGATATAATATGGCCGAGGAGTTTACCTTCTTGAAGGCCAAACCCTGTCTTTTTGGGATTTAAAGATAGTCCAAACCTTCTACACTTTTCCAGGACCTTTCTTAGGTGTTTAAGGTGCTCTTCATCAGTTTTGGAATAAACTGTTATGTCATCAAGGTAAATTACCATGAAGTGCCCTATCTCCTCTGAAAAAGCAATGTCCATGGCCCTTTGAAAAGTGGCTTCAACATTCATTAATCCAAAAGGCATTTTCACATACATGAAAGTGCCCCAAGGAGTGGTGAAAGTTGTCTTGAGTTGGTCTTCTCGGAGTACTAAAACTTGGTTATACCCTGAAAAACCATCTAACAGAGAAATCCTCTTTGAACCAACTACCCTTTGCAGGATGTGTTCCATTTTGGGTAAAGGGTAATTGTCTTTAAGAGAGGCTCTGTTAAGGTTTCTGAAATCAATGCACAGTCTGATTTCTCCTGTATTTTTCCTCACGGCTACAAGGTTAGAAACCCAATCTGAGAACCTCACAGGCACTATGATTCCTGCCTCATACATTTTCTTGATTTCCTTTTCTACTAGAGGCAGTTGTATTGGATTAATTCGACGCAATTTTTGCCTAAAGGGTTTCTAGTTTTCTTTCAATGGGATCTTGTGCTGGATGATTTCTGTTTCATAGGCTTTTAAATCTTCATAGCTCCAGGCAAACACGTCAACAAACTCTTTAAACAAGTCAATGTATTTCTTTTTCATGTTTACTATCAAGGACCTAGATATTTTAATCATTTTAGGCTGATCCTCAGTGCCTATGTTGCATTCCTCGACATCGGACTCTATGTATTCTACAGTGGGTTTCTTTGCTATGTCATTAAAATCAAACAGGTCTTCTAAAGGTGCTAGCCCCCTAGGTATGTTCTTGTATTTTGATGGTAGTACCTCAATGTCTTCGTTTTCTGCGTCCTCGTACTCTTCAGTATGAGCTGCAAGTTTTTTAGTTAACATGTTGATTTTTACGGGACCAGATGGTTTTTATTCTTCAGGGGGCTCTTTGTTTAGGCAATTTTCATCGGATTTAGAATCTGAATCAGATAATTCAAACTCGTTTCGGCCAAGCAGGAAATCCTCTATCTGTTTGTCGCCCTCAAAGACCTGCCAATATTTCTCATTATCTGGCATTGCAAGTCTATATTTTGTACGAATGATGATCTGTTTGTCACTAGGTGATTCCTGGCATGAACTAGCAGCGCAGGCCAATCCATTTGCAATTATGTTTTGACTCCTTGGGACAAACACGAGTTCATATTTTGCAAACGTTTTCAGGAAATCTATGGCATTATTTCGATATACCCTTAGTCTAGGATGCTTGATGACATATTCTCCATTTAAATGTTTGATGACTAATTCTGAGTCTCCCTGAACAATTATCTTCTTGGTTCCTAGTTCTTTCAATAGACGCAATCCTAGGATGAGAGCCTCATACTCTGAGATGTTGTTAGTGCATTTGAAATCTAGCTTGAAAGCATGGCTCTCGGAGTAATTGTTTTCAGTGTCGACCAACCATACCCCAGCTCCCGCACTCTTTTTAGTGCAATACCCATCAAAGTTCATGCACCATAAGGGTTTGTTAACATCGTTTTCATCCCTATTGCCTCTTTAATCATTATGTTCTGTTCTAAGATCTGCAACATGTCGTGATGGGTCTCGTTCTTCAGGATTTTCATAGAGTTCAGCGTGACGGGTAATCTGTTGTTTGCCATCTTGGATTTGTTCACTCCAGTTTGTTGTTTCAACACACTGTTCATAAGTTTCTCTTTCGTTTTCTTCCATACCTAGAACTGCCATTATTTCTAGATTTGGGGCCTCCAGCTGGTTATCTGAGTCGCTGTCTTCTAGCTCTGGTTTATTTGAGGATTCATCATTGTAAAGGATAAACGAATCCAGGTCTGTATGCACAGAGTAAATGGGGGAATTTTTGGGCTTTTCTGGGCTACTGACCATGAATTTCATGTGCGCCTCTTTGTATAGTCTTCTAAGCTGGCTAAAGACAGGGATAGTAGCATATGTCCCATCCATCTGCATTGTACCTTGCAGCTTGGCACCCCATGATCTTGAAAACAACATGCCATACTTAGGAGGCACTTCAGCCACCACAACATCCATAACCATGCACTTGGCTGGGATTTGAGTTAAATTCACACAAAGGTCTTTAATTAGGCCAAGGCATTTCACTCTGCTAGAGTCAAAAGAATATAAATCCTTGTAAGGTCTGGTTATTTCTAGTCCTAGCCTTTCCATTATCACCTTTGGCATAAGGTTGTGTGAGGCTCCAAAGTCGTGCATAGCATTATGCAAGATTTTGTCGTGGATATTGAGGCTGACATAGAAAGGAGGTACTACCCCTTCTTGAAATTTCCCTTCAATTTTTGGGCCGAACAAGAGAGCCGATTGCTCATCATTCAAATTGACGGTGTCACCGTTTTCTCCTAAGTTTAAAGGTTTCAAAATTTGACTCTTATATACATCCTGAGTGGCTAACTCAATGAGAGGGACAAAAATTTTAATTTTGGCAATCTCACTTTCCAAATTGAAAGCAGACTGACTCTGTGAAAGATTCAATTGTCTTGTTGGGCACCATTTTATTAGTAGTCTCAGCTTGCTGATTTTTAGTATGTACAATGTTTGAAGTTGTTTTATCAGGAGCATTAGCTGCAATGCTAGTGCAGCTAGGTGCTTGGGTTGATGTGTCAATGGTTTGAATATCCTTATCTTTGTTTTTACCAGAATTCTCAGCCGTTGATTTACTGTTTTCAGCAGTCACTTTAGGAGTATTTGCAGGCTTTTTCTTAATGGTGGTTTCAGAGGGCTTTGGTTTGGGATCAAATATGTTCTTTTTTCTCCTGAGGTAATATTGTTCTCGGATCTGCATGATGGCACTTTCGAATCCTAACCTATAGTCCTCAGTTTCCAACCCTTCCTCGTTCCAATGTGAGTACGAGGCCTGGTTTTCTTCCGTGGGGAAGGCATGGTCTAAGTCATCTACATCCATCATATTCATGTCAGTTTCCTCTGACTCCTCTATTATTCCTTCATCCTCATCGAGGAAGTTCTCTTGAAATGGAGGGATGAACTTCTGATCAGAGTCTCTTTGTCTATTTGGGGGGTTATTTCTCCTAAAGTTCTGATTTTGACTTTGGTTCCTGTTCTGATTGCTGACTTGGATAGTTAAAATTTCTACCATTTTTCCTAGTCTCTCCATAGTTTTGGCTAGACTATCATATTTGGGATCAGATGCAGAAGAAATGTTGTCATCCCTATAGGTTACCTTTTTCTCAGCCCTCATCCTGGCTCTTTTCTCAATCAAGTTTGCCTCAACACTCAATTCTCCTTTCTGCATGTCTTCCAATGTATTATAATCTCTCTCCCTAAGAAGGTAAGCCATATCAGCATCAAAGCCTTTAGGGTATTTTAATAGGGCCATTCCTTGGGGAGGTTTCATGTGTGGTGGAAGAGCATTGTAGATACTGTTAAATCTTGTAGAGTAGTCCTGGACACTCTCTCCTTGATTTCTTTTAAGATTCTTATATTCGGCTAGGATTTGGAGAGGGTTGCTTCTAATTTCCCATTTGTTTATGAAATTTTGATGTAAGGCAGGAAGATCATTAATGCTATTGGGAGGCAAGGCTTTAAACCAATTCTTCACTTATCCTCCTAAACTCTGAGCGAAGATCCTCATCTTAATTGTTTCATCCTCTATTTCCATGTAGTCAAAGGCGTCTCCCATCCTATCTACACGGTGTTGAGCGATGGTGGATTCTTTACTAGTGAAATGAGGAATCTTAGACTGATATTCATTGGGTAAAGGAGCTAAAGGCTGGGGCAACACCAAGGGAGAATACCATGCTGCCATGATTGGAGGTGGGGGTGGATTCACAAAAGATGGATTAAAAAAAGGGACAGTGGGCTGGAGTGGAGTGGTTTGGACAGTGGATGTTGGACGAACAGATGTGGATGGACCAGGGATTGATTGCTGAGCTGATCTTGGATGAGAGACACCTAAATTGAGAAAGAAATGCAAATCAGGTGGTGTGGTTTCTCTACTACTAGGATGTTCACTTTGTTCCGGGGATGAAAGTGAAGACTCTGAATCTAGCTGATGTAAATCATCAAGTGACCGTGTCCTAAATGGATTTCTTAGATCTACTTGTGATTGATGTAGAGCTGCAAGATTTTCAGGAATTGAATTAGATCTCAAGGGTGATTTGAAAACAGTTGAGAATTTAGGAGGCTTCCTAAGTAATCTTTTAGGGTTATCAACTGTCTCAGGTGGGTTTGGGTCAGGGTGAGCTCTAGTATGAATCTTTCTAGGAGCCACTATGTTGTGTCTTTCAGACTCGACTAAACAAGAAAGGTGTTAACCATATATGACAATATTTGAGAGGTTTAACTGATCTCTTGATAAGAAAACTTTAATCCTAAGCCCCCCTTACTGAATTTGAATGATTTTATAATAATTACCGGTCCTCCTAGTGGAGTATTAAGGTATGCAGGATTGTGGAGTCGCCAAGTGGAAGTTTTTAGCTCTTTTGGAGGTAAAAGGTTTATGGTCCACTACCATGTTTATTGACTACTAATCTGAGATATTTTTGGGTTTTCTGAGTTTTTTTATAGTGGTTTGGGAGACTAATGAGTCTATAAAAGCTTTCCAAGCAACTATAAATTCAGAAATTCCCTAGTGGAGTCGCCATTATGTTGGCGATGACAATGGGACACAAAACCAAACTATGAACTCAAAAATTCCCCAGTGGAGTCGCCATTATGTTGGGGTTCCTATGTTTTGGCCAGATTGGCAAAACCAAAAGATAAGACAACATCAAACCGCTTTGGGATTCAAGGATCTAGCCCTCCTGAATCCAGAGAGGGATCTCTCTATGAATGAGTTTAAAGATGTGATCGTTAAAACCTGAAATGTGGTATTAGGCTAGTTATGAAGAGCATGGGTTTTGTTTGTTTGTTTTTGGTTGGACAAAGACATGATGAAGGTGAGGGCAGTTCAAAATAAAGGGTGAAGATGTATGCAAATGAAGGAGTGATTCGGCTGACAGGAAAGGAAAATATAGTTTTAACCCATTGGGCTATGGAGTCATAGGAGGATTTTAATTGGACAGCAAGGTTCAAGAAAGATCTATGGGGCAAGTCACTTATGTCAAAGGATCTCTTAAAGTGATTTATGGAATGAAACAGATAGGAAATGGAGAAACAAACAAATGAAGAATAGTGAACAACCTAAGATCAAATAAGTGCTTTCAAACTATTTTGCTTCGGCATGTACTTAGGGAAAACATAAAAGTATTCTGAGATCAGGTAAGTGCTTTTAAACCAGCCTGCATTGAAGTACCTTTAGTTGGAAAACATTAAAAAAAAAAAATAGTTGGAATAGCTTAAGATCAGGTGAGTGCTTTCAAAATACCCTGCTTTCAGCATATTCTATAAGAAAAACACAGATAACAGTCACAAAGAGCAATTTAGATCAGGTAAGTGCTTTGAAACCAACCTGCTTAAATATACTATTTAAAGAGAACCTTCGAATGAAGAAAACATGGAAATAAAGCTTTCAGTAAGAGTAGGGTACTGTTGAGAGTAAATCCTAGCTCTACATTTGCTACTCTTTATCAGAGAAAGTGGACAGAGTGAAAAACATTAAAGAAAATAACAATTGACAGTGAGGAACACATCACCATTGACACAAATTAGGATCCCATAAATCAACAGCTTGTATTTGATGTTCAAACCAGTTACAATCAGCAAGCCCGGTGGGTCTCTACAACTTCGAACTTCTCATATCAGCTTATGTATCTTCAAGTCGCAAACAGGGCATTAGTAGCTTCAGAAACTAGTACATGCATTCAGATGTCCGGAGACCAACATTTGCTCATCTTCTACAAAAGTATTTATAGAAGAATGAGGAGGTGGGATCTGATAAAAGATCTCCTGGGTCAATTAATACAAACTAATGACTACTCAGCCTTTGAGGGGCTCGATGAAGTAATTTACAGATGATCTGTCTGTATTAAATTGATGTACATTTATGAATTAAGCTCGGTGGGAGCCTTTGTTGACTTTTGAGGCTCTGTGTCATGTTGAAGTCACTCTCTTGCTGCTTCCCGAGGTCTAATGATCGAATAGATTTGCTTCTGGGCTGTTCTTAATCTTTAAAATAGTTTGGCTGAAAATTAGAGATAAGATCTTTGATTTGTATTAATTGTTCGGCTGTATTTAGGCAAACACCTCTTATTTTAGATAATGACTAAGCCTTCTTTGATCCGGATTTATGCAGGAACGCAACAGAATAAACACATAACCATAAATACAGAGATGCAATGGAAATAACACTTCATTTCATTAATATCAAAGAACTGAAATTTGCTTACAGACAGAATGGAAATAAAACTAGCTAGGGCATTGGTAGCTATCTCTGAGAAGAGATGTGGCTGCTACAGGCCTCTGAACTGTGTTACAATGAGGCTCGAGGGCCTATTTATTATTGAGAAACAATGGAGAACCCTAAACATCCCAAAAACCTAACCCTAGGAGATGAAGCGCCAAAACTATGGGCCCCGTTTGGGTAAATTGGTGTTTCAACTTCCCAGGGACGTAAATTTGGCATACTATCTCCGTTTGACGCACATGATACATCATTAGAAAGCTCTATCCGAGGACTACAGCTTTCGAGACGAATTTGATGATCAAATTCGTTGGTTGCTTTGATACCCAAAAAATGTCGTTTAGGGCCTCAAAACGGCTCCGGAAGTTCAGCACCTGAAAAAATGCTAAAAATAGTAAGTTATGTCGAAACTGAAAAACTGAAAGAGACAATGGTGGGGGGCCAAGTGGAATAGGTGGGTGGCCACCAATATACACCTGGATCATTCTTTGATTACTGTGAGGCTGCAGGTGCATTTAGGAGCTGGAGAGGGTTTGATTAGCCTCTGCTTGGGGCGGTGGAAGTTTTCTCGGATAAACAGTTGTCTTCGTATCTTCCCAAAACAACTTTAAGTTACTTGAGATCTGTGTTTTAGGTCTGATCAGGCTTATCCTATGTCTTTCGGTCTTTATGACGTTTTTATCCATGGATTTGGGCTTCTGATTTGCTGAATGTATGCCTTAATCCTTCAAACTGTGCTAGGAAATCTTCAAACACCGATACTCTTCGTTTATTTTATGCATTGCTGTGTCTTGTTGATGTGCAGGCCACGCAGGGCTCATATGGCATCAATGCCTCATGAAACATTGACGTCGTGGAGTTTGAGCCCAGCAAATGGTTCCCTTTGATGAATCAAAGGCGCGGGAATCGTCATTCCCAACCTTCGGCTTTTCTTTCAATATAATGGAGAACCATTATCACCTGCAAAACACGAAACCAATTAAGAAATCCTGTGTTTTGGGTTAAACTGCTTCAGAGGGTGAGGGGAGGAGCGTAGCCATTGGATGGCATCATCCAACGGTCGGGATTTGTTAGAGATAGTAAAAAAGGAGAGCGGAGGAAAAGAACAAATCAGATCTGTCGATTGCGCGGAGATCGACGATGGGGATTAATTGAAAAACATAAAATGGAAGGGCAAAAGGCGATGAAAGCACGCGGGAAAGATCTAGGCCGTCTGATTTGGACACGTGGGCGGTCCAGATTCAATCAGAGGATCGCAATCGGCGGGGAGAGAATAAGGGTGCGATGGAAATCGTCGATGCGATTGCGTGATCGAGGAGGGCGATACAATTGCGTGTTAACTGTTGATATAAGGATCAGATCAACTATGGGGAATGAATCGGAGGGATGGCTAATCAGGGGAACAAACAAACGCACCAAATAAAAATTGCGATGCTGCCCGGGCCGTTGGATCAGCCTTAGATCAACGATCAATATCGTTTGAGCTTACGCACCGGCGGAAACCCTTTATACTTTATGAAAACCAAAACTTAATATAAACAAAGGTTTTAATGCTTCGGGGGCGGAATATATATTTATGAAATGTTTGGCGCCCGATTGCGAGGCCTTGTTCCATATGGAATGATAATAGGCCCAGGGCGTATACAACAAAGGGCCAATCGCAATCGGAGCTTCAGGCTTGGGCTTTTCAATCTAACCATTAAAACTTGCGATGCGATTAGCGCCTCCGGACTCTTAACACTTGGTCCCAGGTGAAAGTTATATGGGATGAAAGTGGAGGGGGCGGAGTTTCAAAAAAGGAACTCAATCGCATCGGAACTTTTGATGTGATATTTGAATCAATCCATTGTGAATTTTTCTGATGCGATTGCGCTTCGGATCTAGCACCTGGTTCTAGGGTGCGGGCACGTGGAGGGGAAGTGGTTTAGGCTTAGCCCAAGGGGGCTTAAGTCTTTAATACAAAAAGGCATTTTTTATGGATTTTCAATGGTTTTCAAAAGGATTTGAGGTTTTCAGCAGAATTCAAAAAGGAGTTTTAAACTATGCAAGGTGGATTTTACGAAGGGGAAATGAGGAAAAATGGAAATCAGAGGGAAATGATGGGGAAAAAAATTAAAAATGGAGGTTAGTTTCTGAGTGAGGAAGGGGAGACAAGGGGATTTTACAACAGTTCTTTCTCATAAAATCAACAGAATTTTCTGAGCTTTGAAATGGGAACATCAATGCATATTTTGGACAGTGGAGATGATGTCTTCAAGAGGCTTCAAGAGATAATGTTTCTGCAATAAAAATGTTTCTTGAAGGATCCAACAAATGTTTTGGCCACCTTTTGATAGAACAAATTTTATAGGTGGCCAACACCTAGGACTCCAAAGACTGGTTTGATGTTACCCTTATACATTTTCCCTTGCCAGTCTGACAAATTATAGGGACCTAACATAATGGATATCACGGCGGGACTTTTTGAGTAAGAAACAAACTTAGACATCCTTAAAAACTTCACAATCCCTTTTCAAATAGTATCCAATTATTCATCGCCACCTCATCGCCTAACATAATGGCGATCACGGTGGGACTTTCTGGTTCAGTGACAATATGAGTATTCCTTAGGACCTCAGAAAACCCACAAACATCCTTAGATTAGTATTTAGTTGTTGATGGTGGACAACAAGTGCATCCTTAAAACAAAAAACATCCTCCACCTGGCGACTCCACTGGTCTCCAGTAGGCCTACTAACCCCACTAGTTCTCATATACACTCCTGGGAATACATTAATCATGCTGATGGTGCACAACAAAGTTGAAACCCTCCACCTGGCGACTCCGCAACTCTCAATAGACCTAAAGACTCCATTGGTAGATAACTCTAGATTGGTTGAAAAGATACAGTGACCCTTTTTTATTTACAAACATGGATCTAAGGATACAACGGAGATATGCTACGATGAACATAGATCATATCCCTGGATTCCCACACAAAATGCCTTAGATAGATTGATTTTCAAACCTGCTTATGTTTCAATATGAAAAATTTGATGACCCTTTGTTACATCTCATCAAATTTCATATACATGTATGGAGGTTAAAAGTGGAATGGCATGAGGACTGCCTCATGAAAATGTTCATGGGGACATTAGAAGGGAATGCTATAGAATGGTATAAAGGCCTAAAACCTATCATCTTGTTTCCTTTGAAGGATTTCCACAAGGTATTTTATGAACACTATAAAGAATATTTTCCATCTCTATCATTAGCTAAAAATTGTTGTGATCAATCTGGAGATCTCATACAATACCTTGTAAACATTGATGAAGATTTAGGAAATTGGCATCCTGAAAGCCTATTAGAAGCAATTCATGAATTTCATTCTCAAAACATCTATCATGATAACATGATTCATCCTCTCTTATAGGTGAGGCTAAATAAGACATTCAGCCTCAGAATCAGCCTTTACAAGAGAAAGAGAACTGTTGTAGTGTTATTTAAAGAAAGAGAAAAATGCCTCCTCTTTTAACTGAAGAGGAAATAAATCAGATTATAAATAGGCAGTCAGCCTCTAAACCTTCATATGAGCAGAAAAATTCTATTCATTCTCATGCTAATCCTATCCATCATAGATCAGAAAATGGATGTCTAGATCAATTTCAAGAGAAACAATTATGATAATCCAATATGTTTGATTGGTGACATTACCTATTTTGATGATTGTCCAAAGTTTGATCAGTATGATGATAGTCATGTTCTCCAAACAAAAGCTAATATTATAGGGAAATCAACAGCTGGTTTGTGGGAGGAAATTCAGTTTCATCAAAGCAGTAATCAACCAATACATGCCAGCTATGACATTGATGGGGAAAGTCTAGAAAACTTGGAAGTAAGTGAAGAATATTTGACTCTTTGTTCTACTTCATTTCAGTCAATGAGAAATAACTTTCATGTGATTGGAAATCAACAGTCTTTCAGTTTTTATGATGAGGTTGAGGAAGATGACAAACTTCTTGAGTAAATTGTAAATGAGAAGCCTTTTCCTAAAATGGATGAGGAAATCAGTTATGACATAGAATCCTCCTCGGCTCCAGAGTTGTAGCCACCAAGTTCCATTGAGTTTTAAATTGCAGATAATGGCTTTGAAATTGATGATCACATGAGAGTTGTTGCATTTCTTTCTCAAGAATATTTATTGCCAAAGATTCCTCCTTCTCATCAACATGATGACCTTCGCATAGTTTTCAGCACACTCCATCAGAAAATATCAGTTTTTATAGAGGAAAACATTGCGATATATGGTGAGGCTGCTAGTGTAGATGATCATGAGGAAGAGGAAGAGATTCTTTCCCAAAATAACCCCAAGCTCAGTTAAGTGGAGGAAGCAGTAGTCCTGGATGAAGTCCATTTTTCAAATCCTCTAAGTCAAGTATTATTCCAAGATACTTTTGCTGCTTTCTTAGAGATTTATAAAGGAGGATGGTGTCCCAGTAGAAACAATTTTTTGCAAGGTTTAAAGAATATTTTAGGCACTACTGTTCAAACACAAGTGAGGTGGGAGTGGCTTTTTTATTTTTTTCAGTACACTCAAAGAGTTGAATGAAAATCACCCATGGAATCATCTGCTTGATTGGTTGTATTGGAACCAAATGAATATATGTCATGTAAAGTTAGATTAGGATAGATAGGTGCAAATAATCTCAACACTATCAGCATATTTCTAGCTTTAGTTTCAGATTGTTTTGTAAAAAAAGAAAATGAAAACAAAAAAACAGAGAAAAAAAGAAAAAGAGGGCAGTTTTAAAGAATAGGTATAGCCCCATAACAAAAAAAGAGTATTTCTGAAAGTGTGCAAGCCTAAATGCCACTACTTGAGAAAAATAGTCTTGTTCAGTCATACAACCTAACCATGATTGAATATGTTTTAAATTTCTGTTGATAAGATATAGAAACAAGATTTTTCAAACAATGATAACTTGGCTCATCAGTAAATTAGGTTAGGAGAAAAGATTGTTGGTTCCTAAAGCTTAAATCTGAACCAAAAGAGATGAGAGGGATGCCTAAAAAATTCTGAATCACAACCCTCGTGTTTTATAGTTTTTATTGTACAAGAATAATGTCTGTATGCAGCTTGTCCAAATGCCACAGCCCATGGCGAAATAGATTTGCTTAATCCTGGTTTAGTCATGTTTTCAATTTCATGTTAGTAGGATAGAGAATAAATTTTTTCAAACAAATTATTCTTGAAAAATGAGTAGACTAGGTAGAGAATAAGAGAGTTCATTAGCCTAATCTGAACCCTTGGAAGTGATAAGGGTACAAATAAATAGTATTTTAATTTTTTTAATTTTTTTTTTGTGCTTTCAAAAGAAAATAATGACAAGGGTTTGCAAGTCCAAGTGCACCCAAAAGAAGAAAAATGTTAGGCAAGGTATGATGGGTACGTAGAAATGAGGTTAAAGCAAACATGTCTTTCTTATTTTGAGATCATAGCTTCAAGAGAACATCAACAAATGAAGGAAGAGAGGCCTGCCGAGTACAAGTAAGGTATTGGTCTTTAAAACTTAGAGATTTGAACTCTGAGGTCCTGGACACCTCCTGAAAAGGAGCTTCCCTCCCCAAGTGGAGCCACTATTAGTCATTAGTGATTTTCACAAAGATGAATAAGTATTGGTTTAGATTCCTAAAAACAACATTCTTTGAACATTGTGAGTTTTATAAATCTCACTGCCTTCATTATCCTTATATAAACAAATTTCACTATTCTATCATCTAGCCATTCCATAGTCACCCTGCCACTCTCAAAAACTCCTTATGGGCTTGTGCCACTCACCTTCATCCTTTTTTCTTCCCTATGACCTCATTACTCTGTTTTCCCTTGCCCATAACTCCATTTTCCACCTAGGGTTACCTATAGCCTAATTCATGCCCATGATCCCCAAATCCCTTAAACATTGATGGTCTCAAAACTATCTATGTAGGCTCTTTAGATAAATCAAGTACATTGGCTTTTGGATCTTCAATGCATCATTTTGTCAATATTTTGTTTTTACACTTGAAGATTCCAAGACAATTTTCAGTCAAAGAAAGGTTAAAGAACCCCCTACTAGGTCAATTATGGTTTCATAGGTTTCAAAGTCATCATGGGTATTTAAAGCACTATTTCTCGTTTATAGAATGTGGTGCAAAAGAATTGGAATGTTGAGGACATGGTTACTCAATAAAATATTTTAAAGTCTCCAAAGAAGATTACCTTGTCAAGCTCAAATTCTGCAATAGGTAAATGTTAAGAGCTTGACACTTTGCAGAAGTGATGAAGTTCCCATCATCAGAAGATTTGGATAAGGTAGATGGTTTGTTCCTAAGAGAAAACAACTCACACCAGAAGAAAGGGAAACACTTGTTCTTATGGAGATTTAGGGTTTTTAATCTTAAAAGGCCCAGCACAGTGTCAACACAGTAATCAATTGCAGAAATGGCACATGAAAGGTAAAGGAGGAGTACAACTCCATAATGATAGCAAAGAAGATTTAGAAGCTGCTAATGTGGCAAGAATCACAAAGTTTGCCAAAAGTGACTCAAGCAAGAACCTGCAGAGAAAGGATGTAAAGAGTATCAGTAAGACAGATAAAGCCAAGGTTTTCAGTCACCTGCCAAGCATAAGAGGATTTGAGCTCCAAGGTAAGAACATAAGAAGGTTTTGAATGCCTTGGTTGGAAAAATTCTCTGGAAGCCCTATGTGGGTTGAATTACTAGTCCTGGAAGACCTGGTTGGAAAAACACTCTAGAAGCCCTGTAAGAATTGGGGTTGAGTTACTAGTCCTAGAAGCCCTGGTTGGAACAAACACTATGGAGCCTTGGAACAACTTGGATAGAGACCAATCCATGATGGTTGATGTCTGACCATGAGGTGGAATCATTGGTTGAGGGTTGAGATGGTTTGGCATCTCGAAGCCTTGGATTGGTTGTGATTGATGTGTTTGATGAGATGCCACATTCATGCTTGGAATATGGCACAGGGGTGATTGAATGAAGAGAGATTTGGCTTAGCCAATCTATGGTCGGGTGGAACGTGGAAGTCCCATCTCCTGTTGGTTTTTACATTCAATAGTGAAGAGATCATTCCTTTGGTTTTTGGTATGAAAATGTACTGATTTTTATGTGAATTCTATTGTTTGTGTATCCATGGTATTTTTGTTTTTATTGTGATGGTTATAATCATGCATTTGATCAGTGATGATGTATGGCTCTAGCTATGTTTTTACTTGTAAATGAATGCACAATGTATCTATGGTCAAATATATTGTATTTCAACTAATGATACAAGAGAGAAATGCTTCGTAGCGATTCTTAGATACGTATGAGACCCCCATGTTTAAATATTTTGTTTACACCTGTAGATTCAATGTTTGTGACATGTATGAAAAAATTCCTGTCATGGCTAGGAGGGGTATAGATGAGTTCTTGTTGATATGATTTATTTTGTATCATTGTTCTATTGTTATTCATCATTCGCTAAGTTTTCATGAAGTTTTGGGTAGTGACCAAGGCTTTGGGCCTAAAAAGGTGGCTCAAATCCTAGAGTTGCAGGCACAAATCTAATAAATTGGGGCCCTCACCGTAGGCCTTCTATGTTGTGCCTGTGGCTATAGCCTCTTGGACAATACCTTTCTATGTTGTGCCTGCAACTATGGTTTAAAGTGGTCATAAAGTTAGTCTAACCCAGGGGTAAGAGATCTAAAGGGTTGGGATACCTCCTGGGGATGTTGTTTATGTTGTGTAAGGCTTGTTTGACAGGTTTATGTTAGTTCCACTTCCTAAAGGTCATCTAGGAGGTTGAATATCATATTAGTAGTCTCTCGTCACACGTTTACCCTGGTTGGCCAGTTACATGGGTAGATGTGGGAAGAGGGTGTTACAGAGTTGTATTAGAGCATGGTTGCACTCTCTTGGGTGATGTTTGGTTTTCAGTCACTTTGTGTGATATCTGATACCACATAGTAGTATCAAATCATGGTTGCGCTCTCCTTGGGTGATGTTTAGGTTTTGTGCTCTTTGTGTGATATCTGATACCACATAGTGGTATCAGAGCATGGTTGTGATTTCCTTGGGTGGTGTTTGTTTTTTGTTCTCTTTAGGTGTTGTCTAGTTCTCATTCTCTTTGGTTGATATATGATACCACAGAGTGGTATCAAAGCATGGTTCAGCTCTCAAACTCGATAGGTGTTGTGTTGATCGTGCATTTATGTTGGTTGTATATGTGTTTATTATTTTTGTGGTCTATATGTGCTTGGTGCATCTGCGTTGTGTTGGCCATGGTGGCAGTGGTGTTTCCATGGAAGTGTTGGTGTTGTTTTCAACATGTTGTTTTGAGTGTATGACTAGTTATGGGTAGTTCTTTCTTATGTATTGTTCGTGCACACTTGCTTACATGTTGCTACATGTTTTGTATGCATTTCTTGTTTATGCTAGGTCACATATTGGTCATGCTTGTGTGTTGTCCGTGTATGCTTGCTTATGTGATAATATGTGGGACATGCATTGGTCATTCATGATTGGTTATACATGTCAAGTGGGTACATATGGTCAATTTTGTATTGGTTTGGTGAAGGTTGTGTTAATTTTGAAACTAAGTTCAAAGTCCACATTGAACAACTCAGATGATTAATATAATAATTTAATTAGATTCTTCTTTTCGAGAGGATAAAAATTTACCTTTAGATTGCCCCAATTGATTAAGCATAAGTTAATTTATGAATTAATTTAATATTTTATGGGTCGGCCTAATCTCATGTTGATCTGGTCAAAGCCCCAAGCAATCACTCACAAAGTTATAAATAGAGGCGACCTCAACCTCATTTGCACACATTTCTCTCATGAGATTATCTCCATGATATTTTCAATTTTTGTCATATTTTCAATTTCTTGGCTTGCACAGGTATGTCGGAAGGAGCTCATGTGGTGGCACACAATGGATCGGGGTGAGCGTCTGGTGCACATTCCAGACCTGGGTCTATTGAAGCAGAGTTGCGGGAAGGTAAGGCCCTAGTAGTAGCCCTTCTGAAGTAAAGCCACAGGCAGGATGTGTTGTGCCCACGACCAAGGTGCCAAAGCTGTTAGCACAACAATTTAAAGGTGTGGCCAAAGCCCTGAGGTCAGATCGGGTTGTTCTGAAGCTGAGCCATAGCTCAGAGCCCAAGAGTCGCAGGCCAAGCATGTTAAGGCCGTGACTCAAAGAGTTACTAGGAATATCTAATTTGGTTCAGCTTCAGTTGATTGTGCAGCTCTACTAGACATCAGTCATTCTGTCACAGTTGCATCAAAGCATCATTGTTAGTCTCCTAGATTTAGATCTAGGACTTTAGAGTTGAGGTCAATTGGTGATATTTCAGATCCATATTTTGGTAATATATAGCTGTATATTTGTACATCATATATATTTGTTTCTGCTGGAGATGTATCTTCAGTCCTCATTCAATATCAACCATGTTCATCGGTTTTTCTAGAGCTAGTGTTAGTGTATTATAGTTCTCAGATTCAGGTTCCTTCATGTAGAAGTATGGGCTTTGTTAGTCATCAGTATTTTTCACTATCTTTAGATGACTATAGATTGGTTCTAGATTTCTGAAAACAACATTCCTTGAATATTGTGAGTTTCAGAAATCTCACTGCCTTCATTATCCTTATAATTTTTTTTTCACTATTCCTCAGTTTACCATTTCATGGTCACCCTGTTGCTCCTACAAAATTCCTTATAGGCTTATACGTTTCATTTTCATCCTCCTTTCATGCCTATAACCTCATTTCCCTATTTTCCCCTTGACACTGAACTCCACCTTCCCTCTATGGTTTTCCTATAGCTAACTCATCTCCCATGTTCCCCAGGTTCCTCAAGCATTGATGGTATCAAAACTATCTCTATAGGCTCTTTAGATAAATAAAGTACATTGGATTTTGGATCTTCAATACAACACTTTTGAAAATACTCTGTTTTTCACTTGAGAAGCCTCCAAGTCAAATTTCAGTCAGCAATCATGTCAAATGACCCTCCCACTAGGTCTTTAGGGTTTCACATGTTTTGAGGTCATCATTGGATGTTTCAAGCACTGCTTTTCCTTTTCTAGAATCTAGCTCAGATGTAATAGAATTTCAAGACATGGTTATTCAAGAAGGACCTAAAATATTTCCAAAGAAGATTACCTCATTATTTCAAAGTCTGCAAGTAAGGTAAATGCAAAGATTTTACCACTTCTGCAGAGTGTTGAAGGATTTGTTAGCAGAAGGTGTTGATGAGGTAGGTTATCTACTCCTAAATGAAGACAACTTACAACAAGGGAAGGGGACATAGCTTGGTTCTGTGAAGAATTAGGGTTTATATAATTGATGGTCCAGTTGAGTGCTAAAACAACGACCACTTGCAGAAATGACCTATAGGAGACACACAAAGCCAAACATGAAGAAATTTTGTCAAAAAGGTTGATGGAATATGGAAAAAGGTGAGGTAAACTGGAAAAAAATGAATGAACTTGAAAGGGCTATAGATAACTTAGAAGACAACACTGATGATTGATGTAAAGCACTCTAGACACCTAGGGTTTTGAAGAAAGAGGTCAAAGAAGGTAAAAAACATGAGTTGAACTCCATGGTGGAAGAAAAAGAGGATTTTGAAGATGATATTGTATGTTTGAATCCCAAAGTGTCAAATGAGAATTTCAAGCCTCAAGGAGCATAAGAAAAGTCAACTTTATGACTTAAGCAAACCTACAAGAGAATGTGTAAAGAATATCAGTGAGAAAGACAAAATGAATTTAAAACATTAGAAAGTGGGTCGATAAAGATAAATAAAATTTCCATTTGCTTATAAATCCCATCTAACACTTCAAGAGATTCATTATCACCTTTCAAAAGACCAAGAGCACTTAGGAGAGAAGAAATTTCGAGTTTTCAAGAAAATATGGGCAAAGTATTTTGGCATTGCGTGCTTAGACAGGCGTTGTGCGCCTGGAAGAAGGCGCTGCACCCTTGGCACTTTTCTCCCGTGCAATTTCTGAAGGCGCTGCATGCCTGGAAGGTGGCACTACGCACTGGGGGAGGCGCTGCGCTCTTGCTCGATAGAACCACTACAAATTTATTTTGGCGTTGCACCCTTGGCCAGGAAGGGTTTCTGGGCCCTAAAAACACTTCAAAACCCTTTCAAGTTTCCTCCAAAGTCTTCTAAAGCACTGGGAAGAGGTAAGTACATGTCATCAACCTATCTTCAAGCAATTTTGGTGTTTTCTTAATGAATGAAATAAAACCCTAAGATAAACCCTAAATTTCAAGCTTGAAATCACTGTTTGAACCTCATTTCATCTTCCTAAGCAAAGTGTCAGAGATAGATACGGAAATTACACAGCTGGAGGGTTTCCATTGAGTTGTTTAGCCTCTCATTCATTCTCAAACACCTAGACCCTCACTCAGTCATCCCATTCAATTTCCAAAACTACCATTTCTTACCATCCCTTCATCTGCTTTCCATTTACACTCTAGGGTTTTAGAAAGGAAGAGTTTACAATGTCAAAGGACAATGGTAGTGTTGTGGAGGCCCAAATGCCAAGGAGGCATGATCACAAAGGAGGAAAGATAAATAGATTTGAACCCCTCAGTACAAGAGAGCTCTTGGCATCTCCCCTTACTATTTCTTGTTTCAAACATGTAGGTTGCTATGAATTTTGTGAAAAGGTGCAGCAGGTGCAAAACCACCCTGAGCTAACTAGACTCTTTATCATTAACTTGCATGACAAAAAATTTAATCTTGCAAGGGTAACCTTTGAATTATCTACATATGCCATTGCCAATGCCACAGGCATACCTAGTGTAGGGAAGAAATGGTTCAAGCAAGCTAAACTTGACATGAGTTACTTTGAGCCATACCTTAAGCCCAGGTATAAAGACCATAGCAAATCCATCTTTCCTTTCTCTCACCTGCTTGATAGATATGCACCTATGATGAAGATTATCATGACGTATTTCACATGTGAGGGAAGGTTCTCCCATCATTACTCATACCACATCAGGCTGCTTATGCATTTTACTAGAGTGAGGATGCTGCATATACCATACTATCTCTACCGAAGCATTGATAAAATGTCCTACATAGTGCAAAAGAGAGACTACCCTCAGCAGATGCAAAGCCTTTTCCATCACTCACTTATCGAAATGGTCATTATGCACCAACTACAGCAGAAAGGCATTCCATGGGAGACCTTCATTGCCAATTAGGTTTTTACTGCTCCACAAGCCCATCATCAACAAAATGTCCCTTCATCATCCCATCCTCCCACATCCATTCCTCCATCACCTCCTACTGTTCACACATATCCACTCATTCACATTCCTTCACCTTCATATCATGGTGACACAACATCAAACAATGATGAAAACATTGAGACAAGTGGCAATAAGATGAGTAATATTGAGCCACTTCCATTCACCTATCAAAGAGGTCATAGGCAGGTGTTTTTTCCACAAATTTTGGAAGGGGCCCTGCCTTCTACATCAAAAAAACCACTTGACAAAGGTAAGGAAAAGGTCATTATTGAACAGGAGGAAGACAAGCATGAAACTGAACAAGAGTTTCAACTTATTCACCTTGACAATGAGAATGAGGATGAGGAGAGGATCACAAACATGTTTCTCAAGAGCAAGGATGCTCAGATTAAGGAGCTACAACCCAATATTGGAAGGGAAATGAATGTGATCAACTTCAGTGAGGTAGAAAACCAGCAGCTAGAGACAGAGAAGGCCATCAGTGAGGTCACAACTATTAGAGCTCGGAAAGAGGCTATAAAGGCCAAGGCTAAGCTAGATGAGACCTCAGGCACTCTTGATGACAATGAATATGAGGAAGAACAACTTCCTAGGAAGAGGCCAAGGACAATCGGGTTGAAGAAGGCCTTAGCCCGGGAAATAGAGCAAGGGATAGCATTGGCATAGCAACTCACTCCAAGTGAGCTGCTTGCCATGGAAATCAACTATGACAGAGAATCTTGGCTACAAAGATCCAATGTGTACCTAGAAGATCATCTTGAGAAGGCCAAAAGAAACATTGACCTTCAGAAGAAGATGGCAAGGCATTATGCCTTAAGAAATAAGTTTGCAAGGGCCAAGCTCAAAAGAGCCCTTGCAAAGATTCAAGCCCTAAATGAGGCAAAGAAGAAGGAGAAACTTGAAATCCTTGCTGATGTATCCCTCCAAGCCTCCCAAACATGATCAACAAAGTAAAATCCAAATTTTGGCACTTGGTGCAAGTTTTTTGAAATTTTGACTGTTTGGCTAGTAGAAAAAAGGGCCAAACGCACAGCGCCACTGGCACTGTGCTCTTTTTTGGGGCCCTAAAATGACAAATGGATTGCATATTCATGATCCTCATCTCAATTACATCATCCAAAAAATATTTCAGGTCATTTGGAGCAAAAATGGTCCCTCTAAAGGGCCAAAAACCACCTAAAAAACACCTTTCTGCCCTCTTTTCAGCACTGGCGCTGCACCCTTGGCAGTATTTTGAGAATGGATTTTTGAATATGGAAATGGAATCCATTATGGAAACTAAAGGCAGATATGAAAACTAGACAAGACAGGTTTTCCAATGAGCTATCATGGAGCTCATTTGGACACCGGGAAGGCCTCCAAAAGTCAGCTGCAAAACAGGAAATTTTCCTAATCTTGGTGCTCTGCGTTTGCCAATGACACTGCGCCCTCAGCTAGTGGCGCTGCGCCCTTGCTAGAAAGTCAACAAAAGACACTAGGAGTTATTGTAAAAGATATTTTTAAGCCCTTAAGGACAAATATCTCCAAAATTAGCTGAGAAGTTATTTTTGTCTTAAATGAGTCTTGGATATTTTTCCTTGGGCCTTGCATGGTCTCAAAGGTCAAAATGCCTTAAATATGTAATAAATGACTTCTAAAATCCTATCTAGGGTTTCCACCTCCCCATTTGGCAGTTAAATACTGCATGTAATTCTTCAGTTGATTGTTCGTTGATTGTTGAGCTCAATATACATAGACTTGGAGTTGTGAAGAAATTGGTTTTGGAGCTTTGTGATTGTTTTGAGTTGGATGACAATGGAGTAAGCTCATTCATAGGATTCATGAACTTTGTTGAATGGTGATTTTTTTCCTATCTTGCATTTGTTTCCTTATGTTTTCCATGTTGTTCAATCTTTTCTCTTTCAATAGAATAGGAAATTTAGCTTAAGATATGGTGTTAGAGGCATCTTAAGTCTATATACTTCTATTGCTCTAATGTTTTCCTTTGCTAGGTCTGATTGAAGAATTCTTAATTGTTCTTTGATTCCACTTAACTTGTTGTCTTGAAAGTGATTTAATGGATCCAAGCCAAATAAGTTTATGGTATGCCCTGTCCTTTGGTGTAGCTTAAAACATTGTTTTTAAGGCTTTTTCTTTGAAGTTCACTAATTAGGGTTTGGCTGAAGAAGTTTATGGTTTGCTTTTCCTTTAGTCCATCTTGAATAGTCACTTTGAAGGTATTGTATAGTTTTATTAAGGAATTTTGGAGTTCCCTGCTCTTTAATCATTACTAATGTTTTATCTTGAATGTTTTCTTTCTCTGAAGGTGAATAAATAGATAATTTAGGAGTTCCCTGCTCTCTAGGGTTTGTTGGATTGTTATTTTTTATGTTTACTTGGTGAAGTTTGACCAGATAATTTTATGGTGTGCCCTTTCCTTTGGTTATTTATTAAGCATAGTGATCTTGAAAGCCCTTCTTGTTATACTATATGTTAAATGATTCTTAATTTCCCTTTAAACCTACTATGTTCACAATTTATTGTTCATTTCACATCCACATAAGCTACTAAGATCAATTTGGCTTTGTTAACTTGCCCTATGAAACGCCCTTGATTCATTGTTGTCATTTTTAAGCCTTTCACAGACCTCATAGCCCAATGTTTTGAATTTATCTTACTCTATTTGTTCTTCTTGACAACCTACCCAACCAAACAAACAAAAACAAACCCTATCACTTTAACTAGCCTAAAATCAACATCCTAAAAACATACAAGTCATACCTTTTATCAAATATAGAGAGAGCCCTCTCTGAGTCTAGGAAGGCTAGGTCCTAAGACTCCAAAGTTGGTTTGATGTTACCCTTGTCTATTTGGTCATTTCCAATCTACCAAATTACAGGGACCTAACATAATGGCGACTCCGCTGGGGACTCTGAGTAAGTAACAGCTTAAATATTCCTTCAAAACTCAAAAATCCCCTGTCAAAATTAGATAAATCAAGTGTTAGCCAAGAATTATATCTGGTTGATTTGCCATGCTAGCTTCACGGCGAACATTCTAGCAAACACTCATTAAAAATATTAGTGTTACATAAAGAACTCAGAAAACCCAAAAATATCTCTGGATTGGTATCCAATTGTTGCTGGTGGACAACAAACAAATCCTAAAAACCCTTAGCATCATCCACCTGGTGACTCCACTGGTCTCTAGTAAACTTGGTGACTCCACTGTTTTCTCATAGACTCCCCTGGGAATGTACTAATCAAACATGACATAAGAAATCCCAGTCACTCATTCTGTGAATTCAGTATTCATACAGATTGGTTTTGTTTTCAAATTCTTATAAACTTTCAACCTCTCTGTGTTGTGGGTCTAAAATTTGGCTTCACAAATAATCAACACCAAATCTCACCCTAACCCAAACCCTCCTACTATAGTTGATGACCCAAAAATAATCCTAAGAAAAACTTCTAAGACTGAAGACTCAACTATTGTTAGACCAATTCATAAAACAATTTCTGTCCCTGAAAACCTTACATCCTTGCAAGATACCCAATTTGACTTACATCATAGAAGAAATCTATTCAGAACTAAGTCTCAAAATTGGATAGACCAGACAGACCTTGAGCCTACAAAATTATGGCAGAGTCCTAGTAGAGAAGCCTCTCCTTCCACTCCTCCTGATTTTTAGCTTCTCCAACAATTTGACTCATTTCGATCCAAATCTGCTCAATCTCAGCTATCTGGTCCAAGTACATCTGCTACCCCCACTCATACACCCACTGTGCAAACCACTCCATCTCATCCTCCACCTCCACTCATAAACCCTCCTCTTGTAAATTCTCCTTGGATTCCATTACCTCCTATCATGGCAGAATGGTATGCCCCCCTGGCACTACCACAACCTTCACTGCCTATGCCTCAAGACTACCAATCTAAAATCCCTCACTTTACTGGAGCTAATTCTACAACTGCCCAACATCATGTAGACAAGATGAATGATGCATTTGACTACCAAGAAATAGAAGAGGAAACTATAAAAATGAGAATTTTTGCCCAAATTTTAGGAGGAGAATCAAATAAATGGTTCAAAAACTTAACTCCTAACAGCATTCATGACCTCCCTTCCCTTTATCAAACATTCATAAACAAGTGGGAGACTAAGAAAAATCCTCTTCAAATCCTATCAGAGTATGATAACCTTAAGAGGAATGTTGGGGAAAGTGTCCAAGGCTACTGCACTAGGTTCAATAGTGTATACAATGCACTCCCTCCCCACATGAAACCTCCACAAGGCCTAGCCTTGTTAAAATTTCCGAATGGATTTGATCCAGATATTTCTTATCAATTAAGAGAAAGAGAGCCCCTTACCTTAGAGGACATGAAAAGGGGAGCAGTAAGTGTAGAAGCCAACCTAAATGCTAAAAGGGCTAGATTAAGAGCAGAGAATAAGGTTACATACAAAGAGGAAAATATAGCCTCCACATCTGATGCTAAAATCGACAGCCTAGTTAGGACAATGGAAAGGATGATGGAGAGAATCAACTTGAATGAAACAACACCTCCTAGGGAAAGCCAAACAAACCCTCAAAACAAAAACAGAAACCAAAACTTCAGAAGAGACCCTCCTCAAATCAGACAAAGAGAAAATGACCAGCAAATCAGACCTCCTTTCCAAGAAAACCATGTAGATGAAGAGGAGAGAGAGACTGAGGAGCCGAAAAAAAATCAGGTCAATATAATAGACTCCAATAATGAGGATGTTGTTTTTCTCACGGAAGAAGAACAAGGTTTTTTTTACCTCAAACCAAACTGAAAGAACTTATGAGGATTCTAAAGAGTAAAAACTAGGGTTTGAAAATGCCATCATGGAGGTTCATAGGAAGTATGACCTTAGAAGTGGGAAAACACAAGACGTCCCTAAGAGGAACAAATCATAAATCTCTGCTAGGAAGACCCCTGAAAATAGTCCTAGAAAGACAACAAAAAATACAAACACCATGGCTAAGAATGTTTATCAAAGAAAAAACAAAATCAGCCAACATAATGGTGACCAAAGTTTCCCTAGTACATCAACTAGTGGCCCTAAAAAAATGCTTTAACTGAGATCCCAAAGAAATATCAACAAGCTAAAGTTGTTGAAAAGACCATGTATGATAAAACTGATGTAAATATTCCAAGAACAAAAACACCATTCAGTATTGAGGGAGAATTTTCCAAGATCAAAATAACCATACCCCTTATTGAACTAGTGACTCAAGATGTATATAGATCTCCAGTTCTAAAGGCTTTAAAAATAGGAAATGACACTGATATTTTAAATCTCACAGATGACAAGCCTGAATTGTTATTTGGAACAGAGGTAGAGGGAAATTTTCAAGAGGGAGTTGTGCCTCCATTCTATGTCAGTTTGAACATCCATGACAAAATCCTACACAATGCTATCCTAAACTCTGGTGCTTCGCACAACCTTATGCCAAAGGTAGTGATGGAGAGATTAGGCCTCGAAATAACCAAACCATAAAAAGGCTTGTACTCTTTTGATTCAAGTAGAGTTAAATGCCTGGTCCTGATCAAGGATCTATGTGTCAATCTGGCACAAATACCAACTAAGAGCCTAGTCATGGACATTGTAGTGGCTGACATTCCCCCGAAGTATGGCATGCTTTTATCTATATCATGGGGAGTGAAACTCCAAGGAAACCTCCAAATGGACATGACATATGCTACCATTCCAGTCTTTAACCAAACAAGAAGACTATACAGAGAATCTCACATGAAATACATGGTAAGAAGCCAAGATAGGCCAAACAAAACCCCTCTCTATTCTATCCATTTGTACCTTTACTCATTTATCTTGTACAATGAAGATGAAATTAATGAACAATTAAATGAAAAAGAGGAAGAGCAAGACCTGTAAGTATAGTCAAACCAAACACAAAATGAAGAACATGCCAGCCAAAACCCTAGCAGCCATGAACAACAACATAATGGAGAATCTGAACATGAAACACTTTGGAACATGAGATTTGATGGCTCTTGTGGCAAAGCTGGTCTAGGAGCAGGTGTTTGGATACACAACATTAGTCAAGGTCACTCTTAAAAGCTAGATTTTCAATGTACAAACAATATTGCAGAGTATGAAGCTCTTCTCTTAGGGTTACAAATGCTGAAAAGTATAAGAGCTAAGAGGATTTATGTTCTAGGGGATTCTGAGCTAATCATTAAGAAAATCAAAGGAGAATATAGAAATGTTGCCAAGAATTCAACCAAGAATTCTAGGCTAAGAGAATATAGAAATGTTGCCTTAGACCTCGTAAAGACATTTGAAAAATATGGACTTACCTCTATACCAAGAACTCAAAACAACCTTGCAAATGAACTAGCCTTTGCTGCCAGCACTTGCCGACTACCTCATGCCAATGAAAAATACACAGTGACGGTCAAGTACAGACCAGCAGTCCCTGATAACATAGATTATTGGCAAGTATTCGAAAATGACAAACAGATTGAAGAATTCTTGCAGCCCAAAACCAAGTTTGAAATGCCAAAATCAGACTCAGATCATCAAGAGGACTGCCCTACTAAGGAACAAACACACAAAACAGAGTTGCCTTGTACTGCTGATATAAATTTGCTAGAATTCCCTCATGAGCCAAAATTCTGTGAAGATTTAGGCAAAAGGGACCTTGAGGTATTGCAATGCAAAGATAACTTATTGCCAAGAAGACTTGCCCCCTTAGAAGAATGTTTTGATTTCAATGATGTTGCTAGAAAGCCTAAGATGGAATCTACCGAAACTGAGGTAGAAGAATGCAACATAGGGAGTGATGAAGAACATAAAATGATAAAGTTGTCCAAAACATTGCCACCCCTTATAAAACATAAATACATTGAGTTTTTCAAAGAGTTCAAATATGTGTTTGCATGGGGCTATGAGGACTTGAAGTCCTATGACACAAACATAATTCAGCACAAGATCGCTTTCAAGGAAAATCAGAAACCATTTAAGCAAAAATTGCATAGGATAAACCCTGTCCTAATGCCTCTAGTTGAGAAATAAATAAAAAAGATGTATGATGCTGGAATAATAGTCCCACTCAGGTACTCAAAATGGGTCTCAAACCTTGTGTCAGTGAGGAAGAATACATGAGAAATTAGGATGTGCATAGACTTTAGAAATTTGAACAAAGCCTCCCTGAAAGACAACTACCCTTTACCTAAGATGGATCATATACTGAGAAGGGTGGTAGGCTCCAAAAGAATATCATTGCTTGATGGTTTTTCAGGGTATAAGCAGGTGCTAGTGTTTCCAAATGATCAGCACAAAATATCTTTCACTACACCTTGGGGCACCATCATGTATGTCAAAATGCCTTTTGGGTTAATGAATGCCGGGGCCACTTTTCAAAGAGACATGGACATTGATTTTTCCAAAGAAATAGGCTTCTTCATTGTGATATACCTTGATGACATCATTGTTTACTAAAAAACCGATGAAGAACACCTAGCTCACTTAAGAAAAGTCTTTGAAAAATGTAGAAAGTATGGTTTCTCTTTGAATCCTAAGAAAACTTGTCTTGGTCTTCAAGAAGGAAAACTTCTAGGCCACATCATATTTGAAGAAGGAATCAAAATAGACCCAAAAAGGATTGAGGGGATATTGCAAATCAGCCACCCTAGAAACCTCAAAGAGCTGCAATATTTCATTGGAAAGATCAATTTCCTAAGAAGGTTCATACCAAACCTTGCTGAACTCCTAAGAAACATTAAAAACATGTTGAAAAAAGAAATAGGAGTCAAATGGACCATAGAAGCAAAGCAATCCTTTGAACTGGTAAAACAAGCACTTACCCAAACACCAGTTCTAATCAACCCTAACTTTACCAAAGACTTCTTCATCTTCTCATTTGCATCAAGACACACCATTTCTGCAGTATTGCTACAAAAGAACATAATGAGAAAAGAAAAACCCATAGCTTTCTTCAGTAAAGCACTAAGAGATGCACCTATGAAATATAACATCATGGAAAAACAAGCTTTTGCCTTAAGCAAAGCCTTAAAATATTTTAGAGTTCATAACATCTTGCATTCACATGCCATTGCTTTTGTTCCTCATGCAGTGGTTAAGGAAATACTAACTCAGGATCCAGATGGTAAAAGAGGTAAGTGGATTTCTGTCATTATAGAGTATGATTTGGAAATCAAGCCCACCAAGCTAATCAAAGGGCAAGGACTGGACAAACTGATTGTTGAAGAAAACTTTCAAGCATTGGACATAAACATGATACATTCCTTAGATGAACAAGAGGATCTGGCGACTCCACCTATTGAAGAAGAATTTTTGAACTCACTTTGGTATGCTGACATATTATATGTTCTTTTTAATCTAAATGCTCCTCCTAGTTTGTCCAAAACAAAGGCCAAATTCTTGAAACTAAAAGTTGTAAATTTTTTCATTCTAGACAAAGCTTTATATTGGAAAAATTATGTTGGTATCTTGCTTAAATTTTTACTTAAAGATGATGCAGACATGATCATGCATGAGTTTCATGAAGGAGAGTGTGGAGGTCACATCTATTGGAAAACCACTGCCAACAAATCCTTAGAGTTTATTTCTATTGGCCCACTCTTTTCCTTGATATCCACAGGCTAGTAGTGACTTGACATAAGTGCCAAATCTTTGAGGGAAAGAGAAAAATATTGCCTTTACCTTTGCATCCTATCAATGTTGAATCTCATTTTCAACAATGCGGTTTATATTTCATTGAAGAAATCCACCCTGCCTCTTCTACCCAACACAAATGGATCCTCACTACAACTGACTATTTCACCAAATGGATAGAAGCCATCCCTTCAAGGAATGCCACTGACTTGGTAATAATAAAATTCCTTGAAACTAATATTTTATCCAGATTTGGTTGTCCGAGAAAGATCATCACTGATCATTTTGCTGCATTCAAGTCCAAGAGAATGGTATATTTTTTCCACAAGTATCACATCACATTAGAAAATTCTACAGATTATTACCCTCAAGGTAATGGGTTGGATGAGTCCTCTAACAAAATTCTAGTAAACATCATCAAGAAATTGTTGGAAGAGAACAAAAAGTCATGGCATAGCAAACTAGTCCATGCACTATGGGCAGACAGATTAACAAGTAAGAAATCAATTAACATGTCTCCCTATCAGCTAGCGTATGGCATGAATGTAGTTTTTCCAACATCCTTGGGAGTCCCAGTGATGAAGCTCCTTCAAGAGGTACAATCATAGGAAAATGATATACAAAGAAGGTTGAAGCAAACCATTCATTTGCAACAATCAAGGGAAGAAATATACAACATAACACAAGCAGTGCAAGAGAGTATATAAATTTTTTTTGATAAGAGGACCAAGGCAAATGATTTCCAGATTGGAGACAAAGTGCTGAAGTGGGATTCAAGAAGAGACGACAAAGGCAAGCATGGAAAACTTGAAAATATATGGAAACGTCCATACATCATCCATTCAGTAAGAGGTAACAATGCATTCTTCCTACAAGAAATGGATGGGACAGAATTATTTGGAGGTCCTGTCAATGGCAGGATGCTCAAGCACTATTTTTTTTGAAATTATTAGTTTAAATATTTGTTCATTGTACATAACATTGCTTGAGTAAAAGATCAGAAAAATGAAAACACAAAAAACAAAGAAAATGAGAAAAAGAGAGCATATTAAAAGAAGAGGTAAAGCCCCATACCAAAAAAAGAATATGTTTGAAAGTGTGCAAGTCTAAATGCCACTACTTTGAGAAAGAAAAGTCTTGTTCAGTCATACAACCTAACCATGATTGAACATGTTTTAAATTTCTATTGATAAGTTAGAGAAGAAAGATTTTCCAAACCATCTAAACTTGGCTTATCAAGTAGACTAGGTTAGAAAAAGATGTTGGTTCCCAAAGCTCAAATCTGAACCAAAGAGAAATGAGAGCGATAGGTAACAAACTCCAAATTATGAGCCCTCAAGTTTCTAGTTTTACTTGTACAAAAATAAAATCTGTGTGCCACTTGCCCAAGATGCCACAACTCATGACAAATCAAACAGCTTAACCTTGATTTGATCATGCTTTAAATTTTGTGTTGATAGGTTAGAGAATGAAAATCTGTCAAACTGCTTAACCTTGACAGATAAGTAGATTAGGTAGAGAATAAAAGGGTTCATCAGTCTAATCTGAGCTCTTGGAAGTGATAAGGGTAGACATTAGATAGTTTTTATGCTTTGAAAAGAAAAAATGAGGTCGAGGGTTTGCCAATCCAAATGCACCCAAATGAAGAGAAAATGTTAGGAAAGTATGGCAGGTAGGTAGGGTTGATATTGAAGCAATCATTTTTTTTCTTCAGATTTTAAGATCATGGCTTCCAAGAATAGCAGCAAAGATCAACCTTGAAAAATGAAAGAACAAGAGTAAATCAGCAAGCATGTAAGGCTTAATATCTGCAAAACTAGAGATCTAGGATCTGAGGTTCTTGACACCTCCTGAAAGGAGCTGCCCTCCCCAAGTGGAGCGACTGTTAGTGATCAATATTTTTCACTATCTTTAGATGACTATAGATTGGTTCTATATTTCTAAATACAAAATTCCTTGAATATTGTGAGTTTCAGAAATCTCACTGCCTTCATTATCCTTATAAAATTTTTTTCACTATTCCTCAGTTTACCATTTCATGGTCACCCTGTTGCTCCTACAAAAGTCCTTATAGGCTTATACCTTTCATTTTCATCCTCCTTTCATGCCTATAATGTCATTGCCCTATTTTCCCCTTGACACTGAACTCCACCTTCCCTCTAGGGTTTTCCTATAGCTAACTCATCTCCCATGTTCCCCAGGTTCCTTAAGCATTGATGGTCTCAAAACTATCTCTGTAGGCTCTTTAGATAAATCAAGTACATTAGATTTTGGATCTTCAATACAACACTTTTGACAATACTCTGTTTTTCACTTGAGAAGCCTCCAAGTCAAATTTCAGTCAGCAATCAGGTCAAAGGACCCTCCCACTAGGTCATTAGGGTTTCACATGTTTGAGGTCATCATTGGATGTTTCAAGCACTGCTTTTCCTTTTCTAGAATCTGGATTAGATGTAATAGAATTCCAAGACATGGTTATTCAAGAAGGACCTGTAGAAATTTGAATCACTGATATATTATTCAACGAGATTCTTTTGATCACACACTATTTTAGCTTCATGAATAATACAAAATCTCTTCTACCATTGATCATTAATTGCGGAAATAAAATCAATTGCATGCACACATTAAAACCATAAACAATCACACATATGAACACAGTATTTCATGGGAAAGCTTAAAGCTGAAAACCCCAACTATCTATATATTATATTTCATGGAGATCATGTAACGATCATTGTACAAAGCTCCTCACAAGCTCTCAGCACAACCTCTCATTGCTACACACTATCAAGCTATATCTAGCAAAACACATGCTCCAATCTTTTTCCACTTGATAGCCAGCCTCTATTGCGTAATCAATGCTATGGGATGGCTCATTAAATAAAATAAACCACCTGGCTTGTACTGTGCAATCCTCATGGGCTTCACCAATCACTGTGTGTTGCAAATAGCAATAGTATAGTCACAACTGATAGTTAACCTGCTCTTTCACCTATTTCTGCATTGGTCTCCACTGAAACTGTCCATGCACTGAAGTTAACTGATGCATTCTTTAGTTGATTAATGAGTTTATAATTAGTGAATTAATTAATAATTAATTCACACCACTCTCAATAATTGTATCAATCAGTTAAACTAGATACAAATAGCTCAACTATGTTTAGATTAGTTAAACTGAACACAACTCCATTAACTTCCTCAATCAACTCCACCAAACTCTCTCACATGAGTTCTAACTGAAGTATCCATGCAATATCTCCACATAACCCTTAGGAATAGCGTAATTCCTTCTGTCAGCTCCTGTGCCACATCTGTGCACTTAACTGAAGTGCTCCAAGAGAATAAGATAATGTTTAGAGTCCAAATATTATTAAGAGCTAATAATATTCGACATATCTATTTTTAGACTGGCAATCTAAAAATAGATTCCGCCCAATGTGTCTAAAAATAGAAGTCCATCTATTTTTTCCGACTTGACCAACCATCCACAAATATCATCCTGCAACTCATAGAACATGATCCATATGTCTAAAAATAGACATAGTCTAAAAATAGAATTTGCACCAAAAATAGCTTGTGGGCCCACTTAGTGAAGGCGACTTCTTTCCACTAAGCTCATCATCTTGTTGTAATCTCAACACTCCCTCTCAACAAGATAAGGATTATCTGCAACCCCTATCCTGCCCCTGTGGTATTCGAATTTTCTCGTGGTGAGCGCCTTCGTCAAGATATCAGCATCCTGATCCTCTGTGGGAATGTATGAAAGTAACATGATCTTCCGCTGCACACAATCTCTAATATGATGATATCGGATGTCAATGTGTTTAGATCTATCATGAACTACTGGATTAACCGAGAGTTTGATGCAACTCTGATTATCACAATAAGTCACAGTAGGATCCAAGTGTGAACCGAACAACCCGACCATGATCTTCCTCATCCATATAGCCTCGCATGCAGCCAAACTTGCTGCCATATACTCGGCCTCTGCTGAACTGAGTGCCACGGATCTCTGCTTCCTGCTGTACCAAGAAACTGCTGTCAACCCGATACTAAAAATCCCTCTAGATGTGCTCTTTCTGTCCGTTGGGCTCCCTGCCCAATCTGCATCCATGAAGCCACACAGCTTCACCTCATCCGACTATCTGTACCATGATCCATATCCCGATGTGCCTCTAAGATATCTCAATACATGTTTGTCTGCCTTCCGGTAGAGCTTCGTAGGCTTAACCATAGCTTGTGAAAGTTGGTTCACAGCATAGCACATGTCGGGTCATGTATTGACCACATACATAAGCGACCCCACCAACTGTCGATAAACAGTGGCATCCACTACCTCCGCCGAAGTAGCATCCCCCTTCCTCCATCCACCAAGAAGAGGAGTATCAACAGGCTTGCCGCCATGCATTTTTAACTTCTCCATTATCTCCCGGGCATACTTGCCTTGAGAAACAAATATTCCATCACTGCGCTGCCAAATTTCCAATCCTAGGAAATAATGAAGGAGGCCCAAGTCCTTCATCTCAAACTCCTTTGCAAGATCATCCTTGCGTGAGAGTATCAACAGCTCATCACCTGTCAAAATCAAATCATCTACATAAAGTACAATGATCAGCAACTTAACCTCCACCACTATCTGATATAGGTTCGGATCCGCCTCACTCTTGGAGAATCCAAGTCCGGTGAAATAACTGTCTATCAGTGTGTACCAAGCACAAGGTGCTTTTTTCAACCCATATAGTGCTCTCCTGAGCCTGCACACATGTGACTCACTGCTGAAGATCTCGAAACCTTCGGGCTGCTCTATGTACACCTCCTTCTCTATGACTTCGTTGAGAAATGCAGTCTTCACATCCATCTGATGAATGTGCCACCCCATCTGCGCTGAGAGAGCAAGAATCATCCGTATAGAAGAATACTTTGCGACAGGTGCAAAGGTCTCCTCATAATCGATCCCTTCAATCTGTGAAAAGCCTCGGGCAACAAAGCTTGCCTTATACTTCTCCACACTCCCGTCAGCTGCCTGCTTCACTTTGTAGATCCATCTCGAACCCACCACTGATTTCCCCTCCGGCCTCGGGACAATCTCCCATGCACTGTTTTTGACAATCGAATCATACTCTTCCACCATGGCATCTACCCATGCGGGGTCCTCCACAGCTTCCTCGAAAGAGGATGGCTCTGTCATGATACACTTTCTCATAAGAGCCATGTATCCAGTATACCGTTCAGGTGACTGTCTCTGTCTGCGCTATGATGTAGGTGCTCCTACAACCTTCTCTACATCTTGAGCCAGTCGCTCAGCTTCTGTAGTGCGCTTCCACCCTCTGATGGTTGGCGTTGCCTGAGTGGTCTCTTCCACTCCATGAACCTCTTCTTGTGGCTGATCCACATCCTGAGGCTCACCCTTAGGAACTAATAGCTACTCATCTGCATGCAAGTGTGGCTCCCTCTCAAGCGAACACTTCATGGCTTTCTCCTCATGAAATTTGATATCCCGTCGCACAACAGTCTTGCGACTGTCTGGAAAATACACACAATAGTTGTGGGGTGTATCAGTGTACCCCACAAATATCCCAACCTCTGCGGTCGGCTCCAGCTTCTTCCTGGCATCCTTCGTCACATGAATGTAAACAGGTGAACCAAAAATCCTCAAATGGGAAATATCGGGCTTCTTACCAGAAAACGCCTCCTCGGGTGTACTCATGCCAAGTATCCTGTGAGGACAACGGTTTACCCCCACACTCCTCTTTAGGTATTGCATGTGAACACAAGTGTATGGGAAGGCCACAAGTCATACAACACTCACTTCTTACCGCGCAAATCGTTTGTTCTTCCGCCTAAATGGCTTGGATTCTGCGCTGACAGAGTTGTAGTTACTATGAGCTCTCTTAAATTCCCTTCCATACAACATAAAAATTACAAAATTCGCCGGAGATGGTCTACCATTGTCGTGGCTCTATACTTCATTAGCATACAGTTCATATAAACGGTTCTTGAACTCACAGAACTTTGAGTATGTCTCGCTCTTCTTCTGCATGAAGAAGATCCAGCACTTACGAGAAAAATCATCAACAAATATCACATAGTACCTGTGCTTTGTTGTCGAAGCTACTGAGAAAGGTCCACACACGTCTGTGTGAATTCTCTCAAGGATCATCATGGCGCGACTATCCTTCTCGTGAAAGGTGGCTTTCACAAATTTTCCCAAAGTACATCCCTTGCACTGATCTGACTGCGCAAGTGTACCTTTAGGAAGAGCAATAGAAATCTGTTGTAGTATCTTTAAAGCTCCATGGTGAAGGTGGCCCAAT
Source organism: Pinus albicaulis (assembly GCA_034641835.2). Classification (NCBI taxonomy): domain Eukaryota; kingdom Viridiplantae; phylum Streptophyta; class Pinopsida; order Pinales; family Pinaceae; genus Pinus; species Pinus albicaulis. Next base: position 1,376,059,880 of record CM076574.1, read on the forward strand.
CTCCAGTGCCACAACTCGCCATCATCCCGGCTCACCACTCCTTCTGCCTTGCCTGCCATTGCTGCGCAACCATCTACCTGCAATTGATAAAGGTTCTTAATTCGAACCCCTATCCTTCGGGTCTCACCAGTTGCCTTACTGCGCAAGAAATCCTTTCCCTCGCTAAAGACAACATCATATCCCTTGTCTTCTAACATCGCCACAGAGATAAGATTCTTCTTCAATCCTGGAACATGCATCACTTCCTTCAATACGAAGGGTTTACCAAACTCCCTCTCAAAGGAAATGGTACTGATACCGGTCGCACTGTATCTACCATCATCGCCCATCTCGATGTGCACTCCAAGATCTTTCTCATCCAGATCAGTAAAAAAATTTGTATCTCATGTCATGTGAAAAGACACACCACTATCAAGAAACCACACTGAACCCATCACACTTGATACCAAGCATGCGATCAGTGAAAAATCCAACTCAAATTGCGAGGCTAAGGCCTCTCCAGCTACAGTCCCAGCATCCTTCTTATTTTTCTTCTTCTGTGGACAATTTGTGGCGTAATGTCCGTGTTGGTGACAGTGAAAGCACTTCACCTTGGACATGTCTTGATTCTTGCCATTCGCACCTAATTGAGAAGCTTTCTTGCTCTTCCCCTTCTTTGCTTTGGCAGCCAAAGCACAATTCTCTTCATCAGAATTATTTGATGAAGATCCATCCATGGTACTTCGCCTTATCTCCTCTTGCACAAGATCCGACCAAAGTCGCTCCCATCCTGGCAATTTCTCCCGACCATTGACAGAGTCCTGATAGGAGTGCCAACTCTTCGGAAGCCCAAGGAGAGCCAAGCTCACCAAGTCCTCATCATCAACAGTCAACCCCACACTTCCCATCTCATCCCTGCATTGGATGAACTATGAGGTACTTGGGCATACTGTTGCCTTTCTCCATTTTTATGTTCCTGAGTTTGTCCTTGAGCGCCAACTTCCTTTGATCGCTCTTGCTTTGAAATAAATCTTTCAAAGCTTTCCACATCAAGAATGGAGAAGCCTTACCATGAAGGTTGGATACTATGTGATCCTTCACGCCTTCCAACAGAATCCTTCGACACTTTCTTTGTCTTATTTTTCCATACGTCAAGTAAGTAGTATATTTCAAAGTGTTTGGTAGGTTTAGGTGCATCTATACTCTATGAACTCCCTTCAACCTAGAGTCATCCAGCTTCCCACCTCCTCTTTGTCCTTCCATACACTATAATTCGAGCTGCGCCTCAAATGCATACTCCAATCGCGTCAGATTTGAAGAACATCTCAACACGACACCAAGAAAACAACCAGCATAAATTCGAATTCCACCAGCACAAAACTCAACCGCTTTAATGTTTTGCAATTGCTCCAATGATCAATATCGCTCCGATACCATGTATAAATTTGAATAACTGAGATATTATTCACCGAGATTCTCCTGATCACACACTATTTTTGCTTCATGCATAATACAGAATCTCTTCTACCATTGATCATCACATGCGGAAATAAAATCAATTGCATGCATACATTAAAACCACAAACAATCACACATATGAACACAGTATTTAATGGGAAAGCTTAAAGCTGAAAACCCCAACTATCTGTATATTATATGTCATGGATATCATGTAAAAATCATTGTACAAAGCTCCTCACAAGCTCTCATGCACACCCTCAATTGCTACACACTATCAAGCTAGATCTAGCAAAACACATGCTCCAATATTTTTTTGTATTGCTTAGGCCTCTATTGTAATCAATGCTATTAGGATAGCTCATTAAATAAAATAAACCACCGACATCTTGTATGATCTCATGAGCTTCTGAATATGTGTTGCAAATATGCAACTGTATAGTCACAATTGATAGTTAACCTGCTCTTTCACCTATCTCTGCACTGGTCTCCACTGAAATTGTCCATGCACTGAAGTTAACTGATGTATTCTTTAGTTGATTAATGAGTTTATAATTAGTAAATTAATTAATAATTAATTCACACCACTCTCACTAATTGTATCAATTAGTTAAACTAGATACAAATAGCTCAACTATGTTTAGATTAGTTAAACTGAACACAACTCCATTAACTTCCTCAATCAACTCCACCAAACTCTGTCACATGAGTTCTAACTGAATTATCCATGCAATAGCTCCACATAACCCTCAGGAATAGTGTAATTCCTTCTGTCAGCTCTTGTGCCACATCTGTGCACTTAACTGAAGTTCTCCAAGAGAATAAGACAATGTTTAGAGTCTAAATATTATTAAGAGCTAATAATATTCGACATATCTATTTTTAGACTGGCAATCTAAAAATAGATTCCACCCAGTATGTCTAAAAATAGACTTTGAGCCAAAAATAGCTTGCGGGCCCACTTAGTGAAGGCGACTTCTTTCCACTAAGCTCATAATCTTGTTGCAATCTGAACAGGACCTAAAATATTTCCAAAGATGATTAACTCATAAGTTCAAAGTCTGCAAGTAAGGTAAATGAAAAGAGTTTAGCACTTCTGCAGGAGTGTTGAAGGATTTGTCAGTAGAAGGTGTTGATGAGGTAGGCTATCTACTCCTAAATGAAGATAGATTACAACAAGGGAAGGGGAAACAACTTGGTTCTATGAAGAATTAGGGTTTATATACTTGATGGTCCAGTTGAGTGCTGAAAGAGTGGCCACTTGCAGAAATGACCTAGAGGAGACACACAAAGCCAAACATGAAGAAATTCTATCAAAAATATTGATGGAATATGGAAAAAGGTGAGGTAAACTGGACAAAAATTAATGAACTTGAAAGGGCTATAGAGAACTTAGAAGGCAACACTGATGATTGTTGTAAAGCACTCCAGACACCTAGGGTTTTGAAGAAAGAGGTCAGAGAAGGTAAAAAGCATGAGTTGAACCCCATGGTGGAAGAAAAGGAGGATTTTGAATATGCTACTATATGTTTGAATCCCAAAGTGTCAAATGAGCATTTCAAGCCTCAAGGATCATAAGAAAAGTCAACTTTATGACTTAAGCAAACCTGCAAGCAAAAGTGTAAATAATATCAGTGAGAAAGGCAAAATGACTTTAAAACATTAGAAAGTGGGTTGATAAAGATAAAGAAAATTTCCATTTGCCTATAAAGCCCATCTAACACTTCAAGAGATTAATTATCACCTTTCAAAAGACCAATAGCACTCAGGAGAGAATAACTATCGAGTTTTCAAGAAAATTTGGGCAAAGTCTTTTGGCGTTGCGCTCCTGGAAGAAGGCATTGCTCCCTTAGAAATTTTCTCCCGTGAAATTTCTGGAGGTGTTGCGCACCTAGAAGGTGGTGCTGCGTGCAGGGGGAGGCATTGTGCTCTTGCCCGACAGACCCACTGCAAATTTATTTTGGCGTTGCGCGCTTAGAACAGGCGCTGCGCACTTGGACAGGAAGGGTTTCTAAGCCCTAAAACCACTCAAACCACTTTAAAACCCTTTCAAGTTTCCTCCAAAGTATTCTAAAGCACTGGGAAGAGGTAAGTACATGTCATCAACCTATCTTCAACAATTTTGGTGTTTTCTTAATGAATGAAATCAAACCCTAAGAGAAACCCTAAATGTCAAGCTTGAAATCACTTTTTAAACCTCATTTCATCTTCCTAAATAGAGTGTCAATCATAGATAGGGTAATTACACAGCTGGAGGGTTGCCATTGAGTTTTTTAGCCTCTCACTCATTCTCATACACCTAGACCCTCAGTCACTCATCCCATTCAATTTCCAAAACTACCATTTCTTACCATCCCATCATCTCCTTTCCATTTACACTCTAATGTTTTATAAAGGCAGAGTTTACAATGTCAGAGGACAGTAGTAGTGATGTGGAGGCCCAAATGCCAAGGAGGCATGATCACAAAGGAGGAAATATCAATAGATTTGAACCCGTCAGTACAAGATAGCTCATGGCATCTCCCCTTACTATTTCTTATTTCAAACATGTAGGTTGCTATGAATTTTGTGAAAAGGTGCAACAAGTGCAAAACCAACCTGATCTAACTAGACTCTTTATCATTAAATTGCATGACAAGCAAGTTAATCTTGCAGGGGTAACCTTTGAATTATCTACCAATGCCATTGTCAATGCCACATGCATACCTAGTGTAGGGGAGAAATGGTTCAAGCAAGCTAACCTTGACATGAGTTACTTTGAGCTATACCTTAGGCCCAGGTATAAAGACCACAACAAATCCATATTTCCTTTATCTCACCTGCTTGATAGATATGCACCTATGAGGAAGATTATCATGAAGTATTTCACATGTGAGGGAAGGTTCTCCCGTCTTTACTCATACCACATCAGGTTGCTTATGCATTTTAAAAGAGTGAGGATGTTGCATATACCATACTATCTCTACCGAAGCATTGATAAAATGTCCTACATAGTGCAAAAGAGAGACTACCCTCAGCAAATGCAAAGCCTTTTCCATCACTCACTTATCAAAATGGTCGTTGTGAACCAACTACAGCAGAAAGGCATTCCATGGGAGACCTTCATTTCCAATGAGGTTTTTACTGCTCCACAAGGCCATCATCAAAAAAATGTCCCTTCATCATCCCATCCTCCCACATCCATTCCTCCATCACCTCCTACTGTTCACACATCTCCACTCACTCACATTCCTTCACCTTAATATCATGGTGACATAGCATAAAACAGTGATGAAAAAATTGAGACAAGTGGCACTAATATGAGTAATATTGAGCCACTTCCTTTCACCTATAAAAGAGGTCATAGGCAGGTGTTTTCTCCACAGATTATGGAAGGGGCCATGCCTTCTACATCAACAAAACAACTTGACAAAGGTAAGGAAAATGTCATTCTGGAAGAGGAGGAAGAAAAGCATGAAACTAAACAAGAGTTTCAACTTATTCACCTTGACACTAAGAATGAGGATGAGGAGAGGATCACAAACATGTTGCTCAAGAGCAAGGATGCTCAGATTAAGGAGCTACAAGCCAATCTTGGTAGGGCAAGGAATGTGATAAACTTCCTTGAGGTAGAAAAGAAGTAGCTAGAGACAAAGAAGACCATCAGTGAGGTCATATCTATCAAAGCTCGGAAATGTTAGGGTCCCGTGATTTGGCCGATTGGCTAGCCAAATGACGATGTAACATCAAACCAAGCTTTGGAGCCCGAGGACCTAGCCTTCCTGGACTCAGAGAGGGCTCTCTCTATAAGTGTAAAAGATGTCGGTGTGTTTACTTGCGATGTTATGATATTGGGCTAGTTATGAAGTGTGTTTTTGGTTTTTTTAGTTTTTAAGTTTGCGAGGGATGAAACTGATCAAATACATAAACTGGATAACAAGATGTAGATAAATTGGGCTATGGGGTCAAACAGATCAAGGAAGCTATGAAGTGATGATGTAAAGCTGTTGTAGGGCCGATTTGATTCACAATAGAAGGGATCTCTGGGCAAAATGGATTAAATGAACAATAAGTTGGTGAAAGACAAGGGATTTCAATTGCAAACTAGTAAATAGCAGACATAAACATGTAATAGCAAGCCATTAATCATGCTAGGAATAACTATAAGCTAATCAAAACATAGAAATCAAACATTCCATCCATCCATAGAGGTATAAGACCCTCTAACTTCGGGAAATGGCTATCAGACTTTGGGGAAAATATATAAGACAAACTAACAACTCATAAACTATGCCGGAACGCCTAAACATAGTCTCTAAGTCATTGGGCACTTGGACAAATAAGTTTTCATAGTTTTAGGCAAAGGGCTAGATCGGGACTAGGCCTCCTTGGTTCAACTAAATGATCAACAAATCAGTCAAAGAGGAAGTTTTATGGACTGAACTATGGGCAGCTGATAGATAGGTAGGGCAAACCATACATCCTACTCAACATACATAGAACTGATGAATAAAACTTAGCAACAATACCTTAGGTTACTAAAGAGCAGCTAAGAATTCTTTAGCATAACTAAGGGAGAAGAAAACATCAAGCTATGAAGATTCGGGGATTTTGAGGTGCCTCCATGGGCATGTCTCAAAATCAATCTTTACTGATCTATAGCAGCAAGAAAAATGAAATATGAGTGAAAACTAGAAGACAAAAAACATTAAGAAGCACTATACCATTCTACCATGTCAAGGAATCCATCAACAAGCCTTCAACATTCCTCAAAAGCATCCAAGAGGCAGTCCAAACATCATAAATCAAGTGTATTCTTCAAAGCTCATATGACCAATGCATTAATTCTTCTCTCAAGTTCAGCCTCTGATTTACAATGAGAACCATGGGATAAATAGGCTTGAGGAAGGAAAACCTCATGGAGCAACTAGCTATCCCATTGGCCAAGTCAAAATATCTAAACTTGTCCTTGAGGCTTTGCAAAGCCCAAGGCACAAAATATCCCATAAAATATCTAAAAAACTACTAAAAACGGAAATTATATTGACTTTACATGATTTTCCCATGATAAAAATAGCCTAACGCACATTTGGGAAAAGCAGATTTTTGGAGTTCAAAAATTGCAAAAATACTTCATATTTATGCCTGAAAAAGGTCCCTTGCCTTGCTGGATGAAAATGAAAGCCTTCCCGATTTCGAAATGAGGCTCATGATGGCTCGTTGGAAAGCTCTCTGTGTCTGCTTTCCAATGCAAGTGGAATCATCTCAATCTGATCTCTAAAAGTCCCTCAAAACTGTACCTGTGTGCAAAAACCCAGAAAATAGCAGGCTGCTGATATGGCGGGCAGAATGTGCAAAATGAGGCTGTTTTTCGCCAATTTGGAGGGGCGAATGATCTTCAAATGCCCTGAAAATTGCTGGAGACCTGCTCATGGAATTATGGGACCCATTGGGATCTTCCTCCTCCCTTGACAACTCATCGAACTGAAATGGCGCATTTATGAGTTTTTGGCGAAAAACCCCAAAAATGCCAAAAAAAAAAAAGTTTTCGAAACAGGCCCAAAATTGGCATGCATGACCCTCAAAAGTCCATAGAGACATGCTCCGAAGCTGAAGCCAAAATATCGAGGGCTGATGTGCTTTTTGCTTCTTTCCGTGCTAGGCGCCTCTCCTTCAATTTCTTCAATTTTTCTTGTGCCACCTTCAATTTGCGCCTGGAAAATTGATTTAGTTTCTGAAAGTGAAGAGTTCTCTTTCTCTGTAGCTCAAGATCCCTGTTTACCTTCTCAAGCTTTGTTTCCAAATGCAGGTTGGCCCTCTCAAGCCATGCTTCCTTGTTTTCCTCAATTTCCTGTTCAAAGAGAGCAGTGAGAGGAAAGGCTTCGAATTGAGCTTGTTCTTCTGCTCTCTGTTTCTCCAAGGCTTTTCTAAGCCCGATAGTCCTAGGCCTCTTTCGCCTAGGTTGTTCCTCTTCCTCTTCATCATCAAACTCGCCAATGAGCTCTTCAATCTTTACTTGCGCCTTTTCTGCCTCCTTTTTGTACTTGATCGCCCTTGCTTCGTGGATAGCTACATGAAACTTCATTTGTTTGTTCTCAACCTCCAAGAAATGATTGAAATTCCTCGCCCTTTGAAGATCTTCTTGTAACACCTCAATTTTCCCTTCTTTGTGAATGAGGAGGTTTTCAAGGATGCGTGCCTCATTATCACTGTCATCGCTTGGGATAGGGATGACAGTTGATTTACCTCCATGCTTGGCACTTCCTCCAACTGCACTTTTGCCTTTGAAGGCCAATCTAGCGCTCTTTCTCCTTGGCAAGCTAGAAGTTGTCTTTTTGGGCCATTTCCTCTTTTTAGGAACAGTTTTGGTCACTGTCAAGGAGGCAGCTTCAGCTTGCTGTCCTCCCTCAACATCCTGTCCAGCTTGTGGCTCAAAAGATGCTTCAATTGTTTGCTCAACCTGCTGTTCTTCCATCTCTGTCTGCTGCTGTTCATCAACCTCTAGATGCTGTCCCTCTTCCTGAATTTGCTGCTGTTCATCAACCTCTAGCTGCTGTCCACTGATTTCCAACTGCTGCTGTCCCTCAAAATCTGGCTGCTGCTGCTCATCATCCTCTAGCTGCTGTCCACTGATTTCCAACTGCTGCTGTCCCTCAAAATCTGGCTGCTGCTGCTCATCATCCTCCTTTTCTCCCTGTGGCTCACTGCCCTCTCCTTCTCCTTGTTTACTTGGCTGCCCAGTGATCATCTTGAGCTTTTTAGGGGTAGGCCTACTAGATAAAGGCACTGGGCGATGGACAGGCTGAGTAGGAGACACCTGAACAGGAGGGACAGTGGCGAAATCGGCATGGCTAATGAATGAATCCCATGAAACTCCTTTCTTCTCCAGCTGGTGTAAGAAGATGATTTTGATCAAGGAATGGTGAAAAAGAGATGGGATTTGCTGAGGTGGAGCTTTCTTTTGGACAGTAGCTGCCATTTTCTCTATGCTTTTGGACAAAAAGTATGGAAGGTTTAATTGCCTGCTCCTGGTAAAATGCATCAACAAGCGAACATGATAGGCAAATATTTGGCTAAACCTCCCTTCACAAGTGAAATATCTCATTATGGCCTTCATCAGTGGAGCATAACTGTCAAGAAGATAGGAGAAAGGGAAAATAGCAGTGATGGTTTCCCTATGTTCAGGTTTGATGAAAGGTTTATAATCCTCCAGATCAAGATGCGCTTGTTTAAACCACTTTTCACCATGATATGGGATCTTGGTAGCTTTGGATACATACCTTGGAGATATTTTGAAGTCAAGACCTGCTAACTGGAAGTGTTTGTCCTTGAATCTCAAAGCGCACAAATGTGTAAGTGGCGAGAAACTCTTGACTTCCTCTATCCTCTGACAGAAATCAAGACAGCCTACTTCATGGAAATTGAAAAGCACTGAGGGATGAGCATTGATTTCTTCTATGGAGATAGGTTCATATCTCTTATGTTGTTCGCCTTTGTGATCTCTTTTTGGAGGCATTCTGACTTTGAAACAAGCTTTGGAAGAGGCAAACTGCCTTCACTATATGAGAAATGCTCTGCTGGATTGAAACAGGCCACCAGACTGTTTGGACAGATATGGACACTGTGGTTTGGATGAAATGCAACAATGCTTCCTTGAATAAGCCCCCTCTACACTTCCTAAGAACAGTCCTTCAATTCTGGATACACTTCAGCTATGTAACCTTTTTAACAATGGGACCATGTGTAAGAAACTGTTTTGTAGATTCTTTGTGCACAGTCTTGAATAATCACCCCTCTTGTGACTTTGTTAGAGGCCAGCTTACACTTGTATTTGTGTCTTCAAAACCAAACTTCAAAAATTAAAACCCTGCTCTTCAGATCATTCACCTTGAAAATGCTTCTGTCAACAGGTTTCTCTGGCTTCAATGTAAACTTGATTATCAACAAATGCCCAATCACCAACAAACCTGCCTTCTAGAAAATGGCCTTGTTTCACCTTCAGAAAAACTCTGTTCAACAATCTTCAGAATGATACAATGTAGTGCAATGAAAAAAGGCAGACTTAGTTTAGGTGTAAAATCAGTGCAACAGTGGTTTAGGAAACAAACTCTCTGCTTTGTGAGTTTAAAAAGTCCACCAACACATCTATACCCCTGCCTTTGATGTCAAATCCAACATCAACAACCTCTGTCCTTCACTATGATGTTTACCTTTGAAAATCTCTGTCAACCAGTCTTCAACATGATACAATATGGTTTCTAGGAAAGGCAGACTCAAGTTGGATGTATAACTAATGCACAGTGGTTTTTAGGAAATATACTCTCTGCTTGTGAGTTTAAGAGATCAACATAATACCTACACCTCTGTTTTAATATCAAATGCAGTCACCAAGTACTCTGCCCTTTAGACAGTGGCCATTTTCACTTGTGAAGTTTTGAGAAATCTAACACCACTTTGGTACCTCTGTCTTTAATGTCAAAATATAACCATCAACAATCTCTGCTCCTCAGTGTACTGTGTACTCCTGGCTTCAAATGTTAAACTTGATCATCAACAACCGAGCCTCATAGAAAATGGCCTTATTTCACCCTCAAAATTCCTCTGTTAACAAATCTTCAGAATGATATAATATAGTGAAATGAAGAAACAGACCTAGCTTGGGTGAAAAAATCAGTGCACAGTGGTTTTTAGAAAACACCTTCTTTTGCTTGTGAGTTTAAGAGAGCCACCCAAATACCTGTACCCCTGTTTTAATACCAAATTTCAAACACTAACAACTCTGTTCTTCAGAAAATGACTCTGCACCTTTGGAAAGTTTTGAGAAATACAATACCACTTTGGTATCTCTGCCTCCAAAGTTTAGAAACTCATCCACGAACTATGCTTCTCAATGTAACATTTACTCTTAGAGTCTCTTTGTCAATCAGTTTTTCAACATGATAATGAGGTGAAGAAAGAGGGAAAACCTAGGTTAACAATACACAGTGCTTTATGAGAGACACTTTTCTTGTGAAGTTTTAAGAAATCACTTGTATACCTCTGCCTTCAAAGTTCAGATTTGACCACCAACAAACCTGGCCCTCTAGAAAAATGGCCCTATCCACCCTTAGAAATTCTCTGTCAATAAACTTACAGTAGTGAAATCTAGTGAAATAGGAGGGGCAGTTTGTTACAAAGGAGTGCTTGTAAGATAGGCAACAGTTACTCTGCTCTTGAAACCTCTGCTGTCAATAAATACAATGATTTGAAAACGATACAAACTGGTTCTCAACCACAAAACCCCGTATTTCAATCACCTCATATCACTGTGTAGGAAAACTGCTTTTGTTTTTAGCAAAATAGCAAGGTCCGGGATTTTCAAACAGTTTTGTCACTTATCAACACCTTGCACACGATGGGAGTTCATAAAAATACCTCAAATTTGATGGATGCCCGCTTGAAAGGATGAAAGAAACCCTGGATAGTCTGGAAAGCTGCGCGGCAACCTCTGGAGAAAACCCGTCGCACAGGAGAAAGGTTGTCGGGTCGACTTGTCGTGCGGTCGGGCGGCCACCTACAGGCACGTCGCGCCCACCTACAGGCACGTCGCGCCGGTGTTGAAAACCTTTACAAAATGATGCCCAGGCATGTCGCGCCGAATTCCAGGCACGTCGCGCCGCCTCCGAGTGCAGATTTGTGAATTTTCGCCCGGTTTTTCTCGCTTGTTGATGCTGTGGATGCACGGGATTTTGACTCTAGTTTTCTTGAAAGTGAATTTCCCACTTTTACACTTCAAACTTATATCGTTTTTCAAAAAAAACACTATCAATCGGTCATTTCTATTTTTAAAAGGTAAAAATAGAACTGTGGTTTGGCTTTCTTTGCGGAGTTTTTTGTTTTTTTGAAAAACCTTCAATCCTTTTAACTTTGGTACGTTCAAAACTGGCTTTGGAGATTTGCCAATCATTTGATCACATGTAGATTGCGGACCTTAGCACAGGTGTGAGGTAGAGAACCTCCGGCTTTGTTTCTTTGGTGGACCTTTCATCACTAACCTTTGGACCCTAAAACAAATCTCCATAATCTTGGGGCTATGTTTGCCACTGTGTTTAATGGTACAGGTACTAGTGGCCGCATCCTTTATGACCTGCAATGTTCTCCAAAGAGGGTCATTTTTATTATAATCTCCTGCTTGACAACTCATGATGCCACATCTCTGCCACTGTTTATTTAATACTGTATCTTTGTGCTAAGTCTGCTCTTTGGAATGATGACAACCATGTTTGTTTTAAGACTTATAAACAGTGGCAACTTCATCAAAACCAACCTCTTCTGCCTGTTCATAAGATTGTGTACCCATTTGCCTTCCCATCTGAAAAGACAAGCTTGTAGAATATGAAAACAAGGCTTTTTGATACACAGTCCTTATTTTGTTCTGATCAGTGTGTTAAACCCCTTTTTGTCAATAGAAATATTTCATGACTGAACTATGTTCATTGTTTCCCTCTCTTGGTGATTGTTAGCAAGGAAGGGCTATTCATAATGCACCAAAACATTTGAAAGCTGTAATTTGGTATATGACATTGTCTTGTTGCTTGACCTTTCCTCAAGGAGACAGTTTTCTTTTTGGTATCAGTGGCACACATATATTCAATATTGCCTCTTTCCTACTGTAGGTATAGCCTGACAGATAGTTCTTGAAATAGGAGTATCAATACCTTTACATTATCAGCACTATCATTCATCTGTGAAATGACCTTTCTTCCTTTTTGGCATCCTTCCACTGCTTTCTTGTATCAATCAGTTTCAGCACCCTGCAGTAGTTTTGGCCCTCTACTCATGCATGGAGGAGGCTCTTCATCAGATAAGGTGTCCGGAGACTTTTTTGACCACTAGGTTCGACACAACCTTTTTCTGAATGCAGTGGTAAGAAACCTCTTGAAAAACATCAGTCTTAGCATCTTCACTTGCAAGCATCATTGTGTGTCAGCAGAAACCCTAGCCAGAGTAATACTATTTCCCTGTACTGTCCTAAGGCTGATTTTAGATATTTGGCTTGTTCATCTCACGATTGATTACTTTGACAAATAGCCTTTGTGACTATGAAGGTCAGTGCTTTCTTGAAAAACCAAAACCTTTCTCCTGCTTGTGTAATGGCATTGGTTACCATCTGTTCTATTTTATTTTGAACAAAACAGGCCTCTTATGATTTGGATGTTTACTGATGACAGGTCCTTCTAGAGTTCAACAATCCATATGGTTTGCAAGTTTGAAATGAGCTCTCTTATCAGGCCAAAATCCCCTTTCCTTTGAGCTTATCATATTTCCACTATATTCCTGTTATGGTCAGCAATTACATTCATGAAACCTGAAGATATTGTTTCATTGTTTCAGTAAAGGCAAACCTGGACTTCTGCAACCTTCTGAGTCAATACTGGCCTGCGCCCTCTGCTTATGTATGAAAGAGGCGCCCTAACCCTCTGCTTGTAATTGAAGGAGGTTGTGGGCCTTGACAATTTACAATTTTGCTGAGACAGTGGCGACCCTTTCTTACCGTGATTTTCATGCTGGAAAGAGCTGTAAGGTCCTGATGAGTGACTTTTGTTTTGCAGCTTCATCTCAGGCTCATAATACACTTAGAAGCAGCTGTTCTTCTAACTGTAAACTCAAACATTTACTCCATGAGATGAAATATATTTCCTGTCTTTGTAGAACCATAGAATACTGTGGGAAAACCTACTAGTCAGCTTGAGATTGGGCTTTATGCAGTGCTGAGATCTAGGGGGTGTGAGTGGCGCGACTTAAGGCTGTTTGTCAATTTCATTTGCAAAGTAAGGGATCAGTCATGGTAGGTCTGTTGCAGATGGAGGCTTTTTGGCTTTTTGATGATTGCCAAAGGTGAAATGTCCTAAAACGCCACTTCCTAACATAGGGGAGACTATTTAAACAGATGTGGATTTGCCTTTTAAGGTTGATGGGCAGATCAATAAGGCTGAAGCTAGATAGGATTGTGATATGAGGTTTTTGATGTTGCCAGGGGTGGACTGAATAGGTAGAAAGACGAAAAAAGTTTTGGGAGGGTTTTCTGGATGACATATTGACATAAGGAAATCAGTTTCTAGAAAACTCAGCTGAAGATATAGTCATCACTAACATGTAAAAAATACTGATGGCTAACAGGAAAGAGGCTGGAAAGTCCAAGGCTAAGCTAGATGAGACCTTAGGCAATCTTGATGACAATTAATATGAGGAAGAACAACTTCCTAGGAAGAGGCCAAGGACAATTGGTTTGAAGAAGGCCTTAGCCCAGTAAAGAGAGCAAGAGATAGCATTGGAAAAGAAGCTCACTCAAAGTGAGCTGCTTGCCATGGAAATCAACTATGACAGAGAATCTTGGCTAGAAATATCCAATGTGTACCTAGAATATCAGCTTGAGAAGGCCAAAAGAAACATTGACCTTCAGAAGAATATGGCAAGGCATTATGCCTTAAGAAACAAGATTGCAAGAGCCAAGCTCAAAAGATCCCTTGCAAAGATTCGAGCCCTAAATGAGGCAAAGAAGAAGGAGAAACTTGAAATCCTTGCTGATGTATCCCTCCAAGCCTCCCAAACATGATTAGCAAGGTAAAATCCAAATTTTGGCACTTGTTGCAAGTTTTTGAAATTTTGACTATTTGGCTAGTAGAAAAAAGGGCCAAACGTGCAGTGCCACTGGCGCCGCGCTATTTTTTGGGGCACTAAAACGAAAAATGGCTTACATATTCATGATCCTCATGGCAAGTACATCATCCACAGAAAATTCAGGTCATTTGGAGAAAAATTGGTCCCTCAAAAGGGCCAAAAACCACCTAAAAAACACCTTTCTGCCCTCTTTTCACCACTGGCGCTGCACCCTCAACAGTCTTGGTAGAATGGAATTTTGACTAGGAAAATGGACTAAATTCTAGAAACTAAAGGCAGATCTAGAAACTATATAGGAAATACTTTCCAATGAGCTATCATTTAGCTCATTTAGACACCGGGAAGGCCTCCAAAATTCAGCTGCAAAACAGGCAATTTTCCCAGTCTTGGCGCTGTGCCCTTGCCAGAAAGTCAAAAAAAGACACTAGGAGTTATTGTAAAAGATATTTTGAAGCCCTTAAGGAAACATATCTCAAAAATTAGCTGAGAAGTTATGTTAGAATTTATTTTTGTCTTAAATGAGTCTTGGATATTTTTCCTTGGGCCTTGCATGGTCTCAAAGGTCAAAATGCCTTAAATATGTAATCAATGACTTCTACCCTAGATAGGGTTTCCACATCCTCATTTGGAAGTTAAATACTGCATGTAATGCTTCAGTTGGTTATTGGTTGATTGTTGAGCTCAATAGACATAGACTTGGAGTTGTGAAGAAATTGGATTTGGAGCTTTGTGACTATTTTGAGTTGGATGACAATGGAGTAAGCTCATTCATAGGATTCATGAACTTTGTTGCATGGTGTTGTTGTTCCTATCTTGCATTTGTTTCCTTATGTTTTCCATGTTGTTTCATATTTTCTCTTACAATAGAATAGAAAATTTAGCTTAAGATATGTTGTTAGAGGCACCTTAAGTCTGTCTGCTTCTATTGCTCTAATGTTTTCCTCTGCTAGGTCTGATTGAAGAATTCTTAATTGCTCTTTAATTACACTTAGCTTTTTGTCTTGAAAATTATTTAATGGATCCAAGCCAAAGAATTTTATGGTATGCCCTGTCCTTTGGTGTAACTTAAAACATTGTTTTCAAGGCCTTTTCTTTGAAGTTCACTAATTAGGGTTTGGTTGAAGAAGTTTATGGTTTTCCTTGTCCTTTAGTCCATCTTGAATAGTCACTTTGAAGGTATTTTATAATTTGATTAAGGAATTTAGGAGTTCCCTGCTCTTTAATCATTACTAATGTGTTATCTTGAATGTTTTATTTCTCTGAAGGTGAATAACTAGATAATTTATGAGTTCCCTGCTCTCTAAGGTTTGCTGGATTATTGTTTTTTAAGTTTACTTGGTGAAGTTTGACCAGAGAAGTTTATGGTGTGCCCTTTCCTTTGGTTATTTCTTAAGCATAGTGATCTTGAAAGCCATTCTTGTTATATTATATGTTAAAGGATTCTTAATTGCCCTTTACACCTACTATGTTCACAATTTAATGTTCATTTCAAATCCACATAAACTACTAAGATCCATTTGGATTTGTTAACTTGCCCTATGAAACACCCTTGATTCATTGTTGTCCTTTTTAAGTCTTTCACAAACCCCATAGCCCAATGGTTTGAATTTCTCTTACTCTATCTGTTCTTCTTGACAACCTACCCAACCAAACAAAACAAACAAACCCTGTCACTTTAACTAGCCTAAAATCAACATCCTAAAAACATACAAGTCATACCTTTTATCAAATATAGAGAGAGCCCTCTCTGAGTCCAGGAAGGCTAGGTCCTAAGAATCCAAAGTTGGTTTGATGTTACCCTTGTCTATTTGGTCATTGCCAATCTGCCAAATTACAGGAACCTAACAAGTTGTTTTAGTGCCTGCATGCTATTTTTTTTCTGCATCGTAAAGATATATACTCATGGATGATTGTACTCTTGTTTCTGAATCATTCAATGAAGATCTAAGAAGAAAAATTTCCAAGGTATTCCCCATAATGGGTTTTTCACTAGTCTCGGACCATTCCTGGTGTCTCAATGTGTTCATGCTTCTCTTCCTTTGATCTTTTACTTTCCACTACTTTGATTATGATGACGATGGCGTTGTTATTTATTCATAGTTATATAGTTTGATGTTTAATAATATAGATTTGTACAATGATAAAATTATTTGGGGTGAACTTAACATGTTGGTGAAGAAATGTAACTATCAAAGTAAAGAACAATGCTACTTTATGAAAAATTAACATGGTATTGGAGTTGGTTGAAGAAAATCCATGAAGATCACCCTAAAGAGACACTTCTATGAAAGCAAGCAGAGGATGGTAGAGACCTAAAATAGTTCTAGGGTATGAATGAAACCCTAGGAAGTTAGTGGATAAGGTTCTGTTAGAAACCCTGGTTTATGGTAAAGTCTTGAGATTTGGTTTATGAAACCATCACATGGCCTTTGTAAAGATGCTCAAGCACTTGGATCGATTTGACTGCTGACCTGGGTATTGATAAAGTTGTTGATTGAAGGAAACACTGCTTTATGATATGTGGTTGAATCTTGAAGGTTGGTTCAAGAGGAAGAGGATCATCTCTCATTGAAGGTAAGTATTCCTTGACTTATAAACCTTACTCTTTTTTATGCTTATGGATCTGATTTCTATGATTATTGTTTCTATTCATTACTTCTTGCATGTATATTTGAGCATCTGGATATATCTAACCTTTGTGTTGAGATGTGATGGATGGATCCCTCTTGAGGATCTTTGGAAATGTAGGAAAGTTGGCTAGATCTGGAATTACAGCTAGATCTAGAAAGGGAAAGATGGTTACATCTGGAAAATGTAAAGAGGCACTTGCGCACTACAAGTTGCCTAGGTGAAGGTACACGGGTAATACCATAATTCATGCATGGTATATTATTTTAATGTTATGATTTAGCTACAAAATTGGATGGCTAGGTAAATAATGTATAATTCTCGGATGGCTCATGCATGCACATATAAGAGTGAAAGGGAATATGTTTAATATGATGAAATGGTACACCTGGTATTGAATTGTTTGATCATGATGATTTGCTTGATTATGTGAGAGTACTTGATGTGATTGTCGATCATGGATATAGTACAATGACTTAATGTGTGGACAACATCTAGTGCTTTTAGATCCTGATTTCTGATTTTTAGTGGATGGTACTTTTGATTCTTGATACACATAATATCTGTTGGATCTCTTATGGAAGTTTACCTCATTGATATGGTATTGATAATACTTGTGATCAGCATGATGAAAGCTCATAGAGAAGAATAATTGCACCTTGTTGGTTTATCGATTTTCCTAACTTGATCATATTGATTATGATATGCATGGTATTGGAAACTGCAATTATCAAAGCATATTTATGAGATTAATGTTACTGATGACTATATGTGGTTATAACATGCAGTGAAATTAAATGCTTTAACTTGATGTATTGTTATTGGATCTTAAGGTTGTGATGTCACATCAGCCTGTCGCACTAATCTCTCTAGTCCAACCCTTGATGAAATATGGATGACATGATATTGATGATCATGATAGATATGTGTTTATGATATATCTATTATTGCTTGATCTGTGTAAATATAGATTGATGACATGAATTAAGTGGATTCTCATTCAGAGGGAGGATTTCTATCCTAAAATGTTTTTTTTTCATGTTTCCAGTTTATGATCTATTGAAATATGATTTAAGTCTCTAGCATTGTTCATCTACAGCAGAGGTCTGAGCCTCATTCGCGCAAAGGAAGGATCATAGATGTGACTATGCCTGAGAGACACAAATTGAATTTCTGTATAATGAATTCGGTCTATACTCTGAATCCATGGATCTTTGATTTGTCTTTTCATTGTGAACTGATTTCTGGTACTATTGGAATTGAGCATGAAATCATATGGTCACTTGGAAGATGTCATTCCTACATATGTATTGCAGATGCCAATAAGATCTGTCAGCTGGGAAAGTTCTTATGTTTGAAACGAACTTGTGTGTGCAGGTGATCAAGACATTCATATGGATATGTCATTGTGTTTAAGGACCGTGCATCATGTTTTCGTTGATTGATATTGATAAACTGTGTGGTACTTTTGACATGATGCTTAATGATTGAGACATGTATATATTTATAGATCTTACCATGTTGCACATTTGTATTTGACATGATTTGATCTAGTGATGTTCGATTATCCTAGATGACTATGTTATGTAGACATATTTACCTTCAGTGGCATATGTAAGTATACAGAGGTATGGTTTTGTATTGGCCTCCTTGTTCCTAGCACAATGGTTGTTGTGACGTAGTATGAACATGCATGACTTAATATTGATGTGTATTCACTTACATATAAAGACGGAAATGGCCTGTAATGACATGTTAAATGATAGACTTGAGAGCTTGACATGAAATGAAGTCGGGACTTGATATATATGGTACATGTCTCTGGTTGAAAGAATTGATAACTATGAAATCAATGCCTTTGATAATAGTTGTGACTGAATTCTAATGAGATGATTTTGTTAACTCAACATTGATTTGAGTAAGGTTGGATATGTTGGCATCATGAGGCCTTAGGCACATAAAGAGTGTTGCATGATGCAATCTCCTTGATTCAGATGTTGTTATTTGTTTAAGTCAGGATACTAAGTTCCAAGGTATGGCCTTGATTTTTTATTATGGCTTTGATTATACATATTGATGGCATATCCTTGATAAGTGACGAGCCTCTGAAAAATCTAAGTAAGAGGGAGATCACTTTTGAATATTGTAATGATTTATCATGGAATGATAAATTGATCTCTGGAATTTGGGAAATAAATCCCATATTGAAAGGCTATTGAGATGTCTTTGTGTAATGTAAATCTTTGGATACTCTGATTTAAAGTTCAAATGTTGATTGAACGTGATATGGCATATGTTAGTTGGTTGAAGCATTGATGAGGAATGATGTAGAATCTCCTTAGAGAGATTATCGAGCATAATTTGGATAAGACATGGATACATGATGATGATAGAGAATCCAAAATACGTATAGTTGGGACTATGTGTTCTCCATTTGTTTGAGATAGCGCAACTGTTCGAGACAAGCTGAGGATTTTGATTGACACCTCTATGAAAAGGAGGATGATTATAGTATCCATACGCATTTCACACCTCCATGAGAGGGAGGATGATTTTTGTATCTTGTTGTTAGTGGTATCTTGATAAGATTTATATGATTATGTACGTTATAACATAACTCTTGATTTGATGTCTTGTAGGTACGGTAATCAATAGATAGTTGATGAGAGTAGTGTTGATCGAGGACACTTAGCTAACTCTTCCTCTTTGTTTGAGGTCCCAGAACAAGGAATTGAGATAGAGGGATCCTGGGGTTGAGGGAAATCTATAAAATAGGACGTATTCCCTATCTATCACACGTGGGATGTGTGTGATCCTTGTCCATTTTGACAAGTCGAGTATCTCCTCCACCTTTGGTCGTTTCATAGTATACCCCATTTGGCATCATACCCACAAGATGAGCCTGTTGGGATTGGCCCTCCCCATTTGGACAATGGGTTGAGGAGGCTTGAAGGTGTGTTATCCTTACCTCTTAGTAAGTCGGGTATCTCATCCAAGCTGGATTATGATGTAGGTGTTCTACTACATGATTATTCAGGGTCATCTATAAGAAGATCAGTAGGAAATAGAATGGGTTGGGATAACCCTATGTTATTCGAGTTTGAGAGTGATCTCCTCGATGTGAAATAAACCTATGCGATTCTGGGTTGAGAGTGAGCTCCCCAGTGTGACACTAAGATCGAGATGATATCCTCTGCATGGATCAGTATCCTATTTACTAGATATGGGGTTGTAGAGGTATAGCTCCCCCATGAGATTCTAGAAGATGTGCTTTCCGATGTGGTTATAGGATGAGATGTGCTCCCTATTGATGTTATTCGATGATGATATTTGGGGTAGTAGCCTGATGGAAAAGATTCCAGAATGACACCCTAATGAATGAAGGGTGGTAGCCCAAGCTCCCCTCTGGAACAAACTCTTCCTCTTCTAGATCCGAGAATGTTAAACATACAAGTAGAAACAATCAAGAGATAAACATAAATAAGCATGAAGAGAACATTGATGATTTGTAATGAGAAAGGTTCACAGCATGACAACTACATGACATAGATATTCAGTGACCACACGTGATGATACTTGAATATCATAATGGCATAATGATTGATGATCAAATTTCAACAGATTGTGTTGAGACGTGATGAATCCATGATGCAGGGAACTACAAGCAGAGATTGCAAAGTGGAATTCTTCCTAGTTTAGAGGGAGTCTTAATTTTTTAAAATAAGGTCAAATTCTACATTGGACAGCTCAGATGATTAAGATAATAATTTAATTATATTCCTCTTTTCAAGAGGATCAAAATCGACCTATAGATCGCCCTAATTTCTTAAGCAGAATTTAAGTTATGAATTAATTTAATATTTTATGGGTCGGCCTAACCACATGTTGATCCAGTCAAAGCCCGAAGCGGTCACTCACAAAGTTATAAATAGAGGCGACCTCAAGCTCATTTGCATACATTTCTCTCATGAGATCTTCTCCATGCCATTTTTGTTTTTTGTCATATTTTCAATTTCTTGGCTCACATAGGTATGTCGGAAGGAGCTAACGCAGTGGCACGCAGTGGTTCCAGGTTAGAGTCTAGTGCACATTCCAGACCTGGGTCTATTGAATTAGAGTCGCAGGAAGGTAAGGCTCTAGTAGTGGCCCTGTTGAAGCATAGCCAGGAGAAGGATGTACTTTTCCCACATCCAAGTTGCCAAAGTCGTTGGCACAACATGTTAAGGGCACAGCTAAAGTCGTGAGGTCATATCGGTTTGTTCTGAAACTAAGTCGTGGGCACAAGGTGTTGTGGTAGCAGCTCAAAGCCCAGAACCACGGGGTGAGTGGGTTAAGGTTGTAACTTAGAGAGTTACTGGGCATATCTAATTTGGTTCACCTTTTGTTTATTGCAAAACACTTCCAGACATCATTCGTTCAATCACAGTTGCATTAGAGCATCATTGACAGTCTCCTGGATTCAGATCTAGGACTTCAGAGTTGAGATCACTTGGTGATCTTTTAGATCTGTGTTTTGGTGCTATAGATATGTAGATATGTACGTTAGATATGTTTGTTTCTACTATAAATGTATCTTCATTCCTCATTCAATATTAGTCGTGTTCATTATTTTTCTACCGCCAGTGTCAATGCATTTCAGTTCACAGATTCAATTTCCTTCATGTAGAATAATGGGTATAGTTTTACTTCTTGTATGCTATTTGTTTTCTGCATTGAAAATATATGTGCTCATGGATCATTGTACTCTTGTTGCTGAATCATTCAATGAAGATCTAAGAAGAAGAATTTCCAAGGGTTTTCCCCATAGTGGGTTTTCCCTAGTCTCAAACCAATCCCGATGTCTCTATGTGTTCATACTTCTCTTCCTTTGATATTTTATTTTCCACTGCTTATATGATGATGATGATGATGATGGTGTTTTTATTTCTACATAGTTATATATTCTGATGTTTAATAATACAGATCTGTACAATGATAAAATTATTTTGGGTGGACTTAACATGTTGGTGAAGAAATGTAACTATCAAAGTAAAGAACAATGTTGCTTTATGAAAAATTAACATGTTGTTGTGCATAAGGTCATTGTATGCAATTAGGTCATCATGATGATATTGGCATGTTATGATGCTAATGTGTTGGCTAAGATACAACATGAGATGAAAACCATCAAAGTGAAGTTGCATCATTGGATCTCGCGGCAAGAGCATGTCGTCATACAGGTTTGGATGTTGGGCATCTACGTATGTAGGTTAAGGATTTTTATATGCATTATGTTTATGAGTATTCATTTCATTCTATTGATGTTATGGATATATACATTATAGATGATAGTTTATTAATGCAGTTATATGTACATGCGTTGATTAGTCAATCACAGTATTAACCTGATGACTAGGTTATCTGTTGTTGATGAGCATGTTATATGTTAAATTGTAGTTCGCTCGATGATTATGTTATATGTTGTTGATGAGCATGTTGCATATTAAATTATTGTTGTTATATGTTATTTAACTTGATGATCAAGATTATAACATTAATATATTGATGTTTTATGTATCGTGCTAACCTGGATGGGCCTATGTAGATGATTATGGTTTTGACATTCAGGTATGAGTTAATATGTTGTGATATTATGGCATACTAATATAGACTGACTGTGCATATGTGATTTTATGCATGAATGACAAATGGTTTATGAGTTTACAATGTGAACATGTTAGCCAGATACTATTATGGATATCATGATCTTATTTAGTTTTGATTTGATGTGTTGTGAAGTCATATCGTGCTAATCTAGATTGATGGTGCAGACAAGATAGCCTCCCCTGAGATACATTAAGGTATGGGTTCTCTTATGTCGTATAATTGGTGCTTGACTGTTTGATTATGTCATCTATTTCGTGTTGAGTGTTTGGTGTCTGTTATGTTGTCTAGATTATTTATCTAACATGGCACATTTATAGTTTGTTTGAATGTTGATTAGTCGCATGATATGAATATGTGTTTGTAAGATTGCATGAAGAAATGGTTTTTTTTTTAAGATGGTTGTACTAACACAAATGTGTTGGGATAGATGATATGTACTAGAGTGTAAATAGGTGATAGTTGTAGCATTATATATTATGATAGATGAATGTGAGTTGATTGTGGATCGTGACATTATTGTTAGTCTTGTTAAAATTTGATTTGAAATTGATAGACATGTTGCCTTGATCTTTGGTACATACGGATGACATGCGTGTTTAGTTACAGGTCAGTGTGCTTGGCACAACAAGGTAAGATAACTGGTATATTTTTATATTTATTTATGCGCTGACAGGTGTGTGGTTATGGTAGTATGATGCAGGGATTGCATGGAAAAATAGACTTCCATGAAATATTGGAGAAGGATTAGGTTGAGTTTTCCTTGAGTCATGGTGTTTTTTTCCCGTCTTGCATGTTCATTATTTTGATTTGTTTGCGCTTGATTTGTGGTCTTGATTGCGTCTAGTGCATGATCATTCCACTTTGTTGCGGTTTCGTATTTCTTTTGGTTTCCATGGTTTTCTTCTAGTTGCTTCTTGTTCTTGCCTTTTATGTTTTGGGAGCCTTGGGAATTGGTTTGAGAAATAGGAAAGTTAATGGAGCTTAGAGAGAGATGTGTGGTACCCAACAGGTTATGTAAGACTCAGATGAAGCCCAGTGCACGTATAAGGGAAATGAAAGGTAAAAATCTGACAGTCGGTTGGATTTGTTGGGCCCATTGATGTAAATGGATGGTGGAAGAACAGTCACAAGAAAGGTAACACAAAAGGTAAAGTGAATGGATTTGAGGTGTTAGATGCCTTGGCTATGTTGAGAACCGTTGTTCTCAATGTTGTGCATACTATTCACGAATAAAGGGAGTTGTCTTAACCTATACCTTGTGATATCTGGTAGTTATGTTGTGATAATGATTATGATAATGTCTATATATGTATGTTTGCATGTATGTATGTCATTTTCTGATGGGATACAGATTTCTTTATGTTGATGTTTATGTATGTATATATGTATGTATGTATGTCGTGTCTGACAGGTTCATCATGGATCATGAGTGTTTAATTCTAATGTTTATATGTATAAATGTATGTCATTGTATGATATGATTATGATTGTTCTATGCTAATGATTATATATATGTATCTATGTCACTGTCTAATAGGGTATTCAAGTATCATTCTTGTGGAGGAATGATTTCTTATGCAGGTGAAGGGCATGAAGAGGTTCTTGGTATTATGAGGAATCAAGTGGGAAGAGTGACCCTGACATATATATGAGGTTAGTATCATGTGGGTATGAATTTATATTATGTGATTATATTATGTATATTTCTATGTTATGGCAGGTAATGTTGATGGGTGCATCAGCGAAGTGAAATCAGTGTGATCTGTGACATGCTAGGATAAGCATGGATAGTGGAAAGACACTAGAAGCAAGGTTACTTGTGGGATTAGTGTGTGAAATTATCCATAGAGATGGGTGGATTTATTGTTTCAAAATCCTTCTCGCAGCTAGCGTGACTGTCTGAATTAATTCGGCGTCGGTGGTGCGCTACCCTAACGGGCTAAACATGACCAGCGAAACCTTGATAGCTCAAAATCACGCTAGTCGCGAGTGATTTTTAGGCTTGAAAACCTCCCCCAATATCCCTATTTCTAAAACTAAATGATAAATAAATGAAATTAAAATGAAGAGAAGGCTTAGACCTCTTACCTGATGTTGACGGATCGATGAATGGTGTTCTATATCGGCTGCACCGCTGATTTGAAATTCGGAGAGAAAATGGACAAAATTCTCTTCTCAAAATAGAAAGGTGAAAATGAATTTTTTTTGGGTCTATTTATAGATTTTTGAAAAAAATTCACCAATATTTTATTATTTTTCCTCGATATCAGTGATGTTTGTTGTTTTTGTGCACTAATAGGAATTTCACATTGTTGGTCATTATTTATGATGTAAACGAGTTGTATTTTATCTCTTTTTCGGGCTCAGTAAACGTTTACGAAAAAGGAACCCACCTAGAGTCAACTTTCAGCTCTTTTCTGATGCTCGAAAAATGAAAATATTGCCGAGTGCTTGTCATTTCGAACTCGTTAAAATGAATGAATTGACGTGATCTCAATATACGTTTACCCCTTTTTAGGGCTAATATTTACTATTTATGAAAAATGAATACCTTGATCGAACTTGTTCAAGAGGTTATTTTGAATATTGTTTTCTACCTTTTCAGATTCGAGAGACGATTTACAAAAAGGGACATGATGGAGTTTCCTTTTTGTTTCTTTTCAAACTCCATAAACATGAAAAGTCACTGAGTTCGTTGGACTCGTTAAAGATTAAACGACGAAAGACTTGTCAACATGACGAGACCGAGTTTATCCTTACTAGGGCTCGTTAAAATTACTAGGATGGATTCATTTGAAGAATGAACTTACACGCTCAGCCTATGTTATCCTCTTCACGCTGGCTATAAAAAATAAAGAGGTACTTGTTAGCAATAACGTGGGAAAATTGAAAGTGAACATCTTATGCGTATTTTTGGTAGCTTGTCACTCTTGAACATGACACTCATCTGCAGTTCGTGTCGGGTTGGGGACATCCTACATTCGTCACTTTGCCTCCATGGGTTTGGGAAATATGTTTTCTTCTCATTTGATTACCAATTTTTTCAACATGACCTCTGATCCTATTTGAGTCAAATGCTTCCACACTCTGGAGTTGTGTTGCCAATAGGGCGTCCTCTATTACAATCTCGAATCACTCTTATCATCTTAAGATATCTATTGTCTCATGTCGATGATGTGGGAATCATCATGGCCCTCCTTCGATGAATCACTTCCTGTCGACTTCAACTCATTATCCGAGAAGGTTATTTAGAAACTTCTTTAAGTACCTTAGAGCTTGCATGCTTCAATGGAAATTTCTTCGTGTTCGACGACAGGTTCGCATCATTGGCCTTTGATCAAATGATTACGCAAGTGTTCGACTTAAACACATTTATTCACACTTGTAGATTGTGTTTTTGTAACTTGAGGTCCATCGTTATTATTGGTGGTCTCTCTCGTGCCTGTTAATGGTTTTCATTATTGACCGATAATCAGATGGTTTCTACCATGTTAGACACCAACACATTCATTCACATGGTAAGATTCGTACATTGGGTTGATTGAGATCGCGGTGAAAACCCTACGTCACATCTGATTTTTTAACCAGACCGAGGGGATTTATTGAGTATTCAGGATTGTATACATGATCATATCTATACGGATGGTTGCGTCCATACCATGGATCCATTTCTATGACCTTTTTAGACAGATGGTTGCAACCATGCAGTGGGTTCATGTGTTATTTAATTCCTAGTGCAAAGTTACGTGATTAGGAATATTCATACCATAGATGTCATATATTGTAGTATGTTTGGTTTGGCAATTTTTCCAGAGGTGGTCTGAGCTCTTTGCCTTGGTTCACAAAGCATTTCAGCCATCACTCCCTGTTCTGCCTTCATACTTTAGGGGGCATCTATTACACAGTAATTTTTCACCGTGCTCATTTTCCCGTCCCTGATCCTGAAATGCCCTGTGACAGATCTTGTGCAATGTTTCCGCCATGAAGAAATATGTTAAGACATCCCCTGAATATCCAAAGAAAAATGCCTTGGGAGATTACTAAAGAAACTTGGTCAAATTCCTAGTTTCCTCGGTCAGCGCTCTTCCTGATGTCAGGTTCGCACTGATGTCATGTTCACAGTTCTGGCTTAGCACTGCCAGCACCCTTATTTCTTGGAAAACTGCATTGATCCCTTTCTAGCAGTGTTTTTTCAAATGGAGGAGAAGCTTCGACCTCAAGAAGTTCCAGCGCGGCGAGTTGGTTTTTAAACGGTGGTGATGGAGTCGAGCTCTCTTATTTTAAAGCTTTGATCTCATCCATGGGGGGTTTATCCCTTAGAAAGTGGGCCTTCCTCATCCTTTCATGGGCTCTCGACCTCTTCTCCCTTCTTATAAATTCATATCCCTCATTCCCACATTTTTAGAGCTTGGTTGGTCATTGTCATGCTAGTCTGAACTCTCGTTCCCTTGCATCCTAACATTGTGATAACGCCTAAGTGTTTCAGAGAAGGAATGCTTTAGAGCTTTGGTGAAGGACTCAGATTTTCACCAAACGAGGCCTCCAACATCAAGGCCTAGGTTGTAAGATCTTCATTTTATATTTATCAATAAAAACATCTAATGTTTGATTTTTATATTTTTCTAATTGTTTATGCAAATATTTTAGTACTCCTTGATCTGCTAGATATCTAATGTTTATGATTATTATGTATTGTATTAGGTTTTTTGTTGCCTCTTGATCATCTGTAGGTATTCACGTATCATCAGTAGTAGGGAGCGAGCCTAAAAGGATCGTGGATCAAGGTCATCATCAACGGATTCAAGCGTAGCATTGGGAAAAAGGTACTTCTGTCTCTTTTCTTGTCGCATTGTAAATGTTTGTTAAGAGAGATTTGCATTAGAAAGTATCTCATGTTGCTGGACTCACTTTAGGGCTAGCGAGATCGCCTTTGTCCATAGAGGGGATTTATCTTGACAACATTATGCAAGGTTAAAAAAACCAAACTAAAAGAAAAAATTGATGTAGGATCAAATGAGAAAAATAAGGCATATGCTACTATGTCAAGAAGAAAAGGAAAGTTTGGTAAATTTTGTCCTCAAAAGAAAAGAAGAGACATGTGTAAGATTCATTGCTATGAATGCCAAGAGTATGGACACTTTAAAAGAGATTATCCTAAATTTAAAAGGGACAATAAGAAGAGAAATAAGGAATAATATCACATTATTGAAGAAGTAGAGAAATAAGGAATAAAATCACATTATCGAAGAAGTGGAAGAAATTGATACAAAAAAAGATAAGGAGGAAGTGAGAGATCTCTACTATTAATCAGGTGCTAAAAAATATGCTCAAAAATGAAAGTTTTCGAAATGGTGTGGAACCTAAACAACCCTGTAGATTGGGTCGTTCTAAATCCGGCGTAACTTGTTTCACAGAAAACCGATATCGTATGCTCTCGAAAACGCATTTTGTTCATTTTCCTAAACAGAGAATTTTTTCAAAAAAATTACAACTGATTGTGTATTTTGGGCCAATGGAAGGTTGCCACATGGTCTCTTCTGGTTGGTCAAAAGTTAATTTTTTTTAGGCCAATCTGGCCTCGCCACTTGTCCAAATTTGATTAGTTCTGGTTTGGTTGAATTTGGTTGGTCGATTGGTGGACAACCACATGCTGCCACGTGACCCAACTGGAGGCCGCCACGTGGCAACACGAGGGCCACCAAAATTATGTTTAAGTTTCAAACTGCACTGCACCAGAATTGAAACTATGACCGCATATCTAACATCGCCAAGCCCTAACCACATGGGCTATGTTAAACCTTGTCTAAAGCATGTGAATAATTGTTATATAACGTTTATGGTGGTAGACTATGGGGTAGGGGCTAGGGCTTAGCCCCGGCCCCCCAAAAAACTCACAATACGACCATTGTAATGATACTGGGGGCGCGACAGAGGCAGAGGCCCCACTGCCCAAATTTTTAATTAAAAAAACTTAATTAACCCTAATTTTATGGTTAAAAATGAGGATTTTAGGCGTTATTGAGCAAATTAACCGCTCGACAATTTCGCCCGGATTTCGTCAAAATGTCGCTCAGTTAGCGAATTATGGGCCAAATTTGTAGGACCGGTCCGGATTTTGGGGAATTTATGGTGTGATTAGTAGCAAAGCTAGGGAGGCTCATAACTTCTTCATTTTTTGACCAATTTCGGAGCAAAAAGAGGCTAGACAACGATTTTTGAGTCCTCTAAAGCTGATGGAATAGGTTTTGAAGCCATTTGAGCATTGTAAAAATATGTAATCACCATTTTGAGCATAATGAAAGAGGGCCAAGCCATTGGAAGCTGGAACAAGGAGATGTAGCCTAGGAGGAGTGAACTCCTTCATCATTTGTTGTGTTGTGGTTATTTTTATAGTGTAATTGTATGTTGTTTACGTATATTTCAGATTTTATTTTCATGCTTTATGTGTTTAAAAATTAACATAAAAGCTCTCAAAAACTCAATTTTAAAACTTGCAATTTACAAACCCTCAAGCACATTTACATTAAGATCTCATACAGATCAACTATGATTGAGATAATCTCCTTCAAGTACTATGAAAGTTGTGTAAATTATAGTTATCTAGATAGGAAGCTTTGAAAACAAGGTAGGATGCTTCATATTGGAAAAATGGCATCATAGTAGAAGCATTAGAAGAATATCTGGAACAAGATCTGTGAAAATCAACTATGTAGGATATAGCTCTGGAAAAACCTCATTAAAAGCTCCAATATTACTTAAGGAAAAAGAAGGAAAGTCATCTAGAATAAGGCTCATCATATAGTTGCTGGAAAAGATATGCAAGAACAAATCTTCATTGATTCACCATTGTTTCCTCAAGGATTCCAAATATGTGGAACTCATGGTATGATGACATAACTAAAAAGAAGATCAAGAAAAATGAAATTCATTCATTCAAAGAAAGCTCTACATTAAATCTGGATAACCTTAAAGGAAAGATAAGATAGACATGCTTACATTTGATATTATGAAAGTCATATGGTTGCAAATATCATACTCTATCTTAAGAGCATGATCAAAATAAAGGATGTCCTTCTTCAATAAGATGCAAGAATGCATGTATTCTAAGATGAAATCAACATTATATGTCCTCATATGGAATATGAGATCAATTGACAGTAATTGAAAAAATGATCAAAATAAAGGATGTCCTTCCTCAATAAGATGCAAGAATGCATGTATTCTAAGATGAAATCAACATTATATGTCCTCATATGGAATATGAGATCAATTGGCAATAATTGAAAAAACTATGATCAGAAGCTCCTAGGAATGAAATGTGTGAAGAAAGAAAGGAACATATTGTGAGATATGCAACCATGGTAAAGGAAATCAACATCCAAAAGGACCAAGAATATTTGACTGAGAAATCTCCCGGAAAGATATGAAGACTTTGATGGAAATATAAAAAAGATGGAAACCCTTGACAATGGATATATTTGGGAGATGTGTCAACATGAATGCGGGATGTTGATGCTAACTAGAAGATGTCATGATGAAAGACCATCTGAAAGGGTGTAATATCCTCCCGAAGAAAACAACTTGAAGAAGGAAACATGACATGAAGAAAAGCTAGATGTAGACTGATGGATCGCTTTCTCATAAAAGGAATGATGACATGATTGACTCATGGATGAAAGTGATGGATGGTTTGTGCCATATGAAGAAGTCCCAAAAGATGAAGGTCCATAATGAAGAAGAAATTCATGACATCATAGGAAGGAGTTC
Organism: Pinus albicaulis; assembly: GCA_034641835.2. Classification (NCBI taxonomy): domain Eukaryota; kingdom Viridiplantae; phylum Streptophyta; class Pinopsida; order Pinales; family Pinaceae; genus Pinus; species Pinus albicaulis. The sequence continues at coordinate 1,376,089,997 of CM076574.1, forward strand.
TTCAAAGTAGTTGGTTGTCCCATTATCTCCACCTAAGATGTTGATGTAGGTCCCTAATTAAAAGGGAGCATGGAAACAAGTTTCTTACCTGGAAGAAACTTGGAAATTCCTAAGCCAAGAGGGAGCTTAGGTACATTCCTTCTATATGAATGAGTACATATCTCCTCCCTAATTAAGAGGGAGAGATAGACACATCATTCTAGTCTTCACCTGGGAAGACAGAATGGAGGATTGAGTAATCATTTGGCATCCGATGCTATTTGAGGATGAAATAGGGCATAGAAGACAATAGTAGTCATAGAGGACTGATATTCTTTCAGGACTAGGAATCCAAGATAAGAATATTCCTTATGGAACACACCCTGAGAACCTGGGTGGGGTATGTTCCGAAAGAGACAATGATGAGGGTGTCTATGAATCATTGGTGTCGCGCATTGAGCTCAAATCTTGTGGAGAGATGGCATTGTTAGTCAAGGAGTTGCAATGTAATAATGTTGGTTGATATGATGCTATACAAATGGATTACCAATCTGATTCTTCTTATGAGAAATTCTTCAGATTGAGAATGACCAAGTACCATTATGAATACCTCCCTAGTTAAGGGGGAGTGTTGAAAAGTGTAACTAGGTTCGGTATTCATAATGAAATGTAATTGTAATATTTGTAAATGATGAAAAGAAGAAAAATAAAATTATTATTGTAATGCTTGCACCATGGTTTTCATGAGCAAGAAATTTTATTTTGGTCAAAGAGTCCAATTGAGAGTTCTTAAGATATTGTTGTCTAGTCATTAAATCTAAAAGAGTCAACATCATGTAATAAAGACATGTTACACATTGTAAAAGAGTCACATTTGTCTTTGAAAGTAAACCTCCAAGACCTTGTCACTAGCCCTCACTCAAGTTAGCCTACATTAATGCACTATGTCGACCTACTTCAAGGGATCATGTCGGCCCCACTGTCATAATCAAGAGACTATATATATCCCTCCTTGGCCTCATTTGGAAGGACACAACTCGATGAAGAAAGTCTCCAATATGAAGTGCAGAAATCACATAAAGGAGTCACAAAAGATAGTGAAGCAAGGAGAAAACATAGTGAGGATATCTAAGGATTGTTTTGGGCTAGTCTACCCTCACACGTGCGAAGATTGCAGGACCAGATGTAGCAAAAGAAGGATCGAACTTGCAACAACATAAGGTGACCTTGTTTGGGTGGAATAACTTTGTTCAAGGAAGCCGCGAGGAATAAAGGAGAGTATCTTCCAAGGGGACTACTCTAGAAGAAAATCTAATCTAGGTTTTCCTTTGTGAAACAAAAAGATTTCAAGCCTACAAAGGAGGCCAAGATTCTGAAGGAAGTCGAGAAGGAGGATAGGGCATCGTTGAAGAAGAGGCTAGTGACTTGGTCTTGGAAGGAGTTCAGTGTCAAGGGTCTGTGTCATGGCTTTGGTATTCATCAATTGAAGGTTCTATAAGAAGAATTTTGTTTGGGTTTTCCTCTCAAAGAAGTGAGAGGTTTTGGCCCTGGTTGACAAGCCTATATACTGCGTCTCGTGTCTCTTTATTGTTCATGATTTGATAATTGTCTTGATGAAAATAACATAATAATAATTCAAAAAAAAAGCATCATAATCAAAAAGTGAAAAAACTATCACAAACAATTATCTTAAAAAGAGAATCTCTTAAATATTAAAACCCTATATTTCTCATCAATGAAAAATGTCAAATTAAAATTAAAAAGAAAAATATTAGATTAAAGTGAAAAACACATAGTATTGGTGACACATAGTATGTACTGTAGATGTTCTTCTTGGCTAATCAATGGGAGTTATTTCAGGTGTTTGGGCGTAATGATTATTATTATGCTCTTCACCTACATCCATTCAAAGCTTGATTAGTGATATGATGAGCTTTGACTCTTTGGTAAATATTGTTGTAGTATACAAGCGAAGGAAGCATCGCCTAAATAACACTGTATAGTATCTGCTGCCTGTCAATGATGGTATAGTTACAAACTCAAGTTTCAGGGGACACCATTAATCACAAAAAAAAATATTCAGGGGTACAATTTATGCCTTGTGTTCCTGCTGACTGAGCACTTGAAAACAGGACATGTATATAGAATATACAAATACACATATCAGATTTTAGGAATTAATTATGCTGTGGACCAGATCCTGGGTTAAGTACAGGAGATTTAGGACCCCTCCGCGTCCTGAGTAATTCCTGAAACAACTTAGAAAGAAACAAAATAATTATTACTGCAACACTATCATGAGAGATCAAAGGAGTGATTTTGTAGGTAATCAAGCCTGAAACAGTAAACATATCAAAACAGATTTTGTTTTCCGTATATACTCAAAACATATCACAGACAAATTTTGCTCTCTGTATATACCCAAAATTAAGACAAAGAAGCCTGTTCTTTCGAGGGTTTGTTTCTTAAAAACTTAGTCTTGTGTTGCATATTCAAAAGCTTGTTTGTGTTGGAATAATTGTCACACTCATCTTATTAGTTAGAAATCATTTATTTGGATTAACAGTCATCTTGAGAATATAAGCCTAAGGGTTCACTGGTTTGGAAGTTTAGTGTTTGGGTGTAACCAAAATCTCAACATGGTATCAAAGCCTTAGTTCAAATTGGATTTTGAGAACATTAGAATAACTACCCACTCAAAATAATGGTAATGACTTAGAAATTTACTAAATAATTTGGAAATTTGCTAAGACTTAGTATAACCAAAAATCTTAACATGGTATACAGCAAGTTGGATTTCCAAAATTGTACTTGAGGGGTGTTGAAGTAATTGTCACTCAACTCATTGGTCCATCATTCTGAAGTTTAGAAGTTTACTAAAAACATGTGACTTTTTGGTGTTGCCTAAAACCTCAACTGCTTGCCTGTCTCTCTAATGGATTGTAATTTTAAACAAATATGAAATAAAGCCAATGTCAAGACCCTTCTAAGACACTGAGAAATATAACAATAGTCTGCAGTAATTTTTATGGCTGCAAATACTTACTCCTCTACTTTCAGCGGTGGATTTATTCTGATGACCTCCAAGATCTGTGGATCCACTCTCAACCTGAACCTGTCCCTGGACGTTAGGATTTTCTAGACCATGCACAAAGGGAGATAGCAAAGTAAGGACGATGAAGAAAACAAGCAATATACATATAGATTGATACTTGTTTAGTAATATAACTAGTTGACAGTAAGGGTAAGCTGGAATTACCCAACAGTGGATCATTTTCATCATCTCCATCTGCATCTTGACAAGAGAATATTGGCTCGAGAAGGTTGCCTTTATGTTCTCCATCCCTGTTTTCGGTGGAAGCATTCTGATCTTGCACAACTACACATGCTGCAGAGATACAGACTGAGTCTTCTTGGCATACAGTTTGCTTAACCTCCATAGCTATTATGTTCTGTCTGTAACTTGAATTCGCTCGCCAGCCTAGCGTGCAAATAATAAATATTGTACGAGGACAGCACAGCTAAAACCGCCCAGAGCACCTGACTACGTTCATATTTGGCATAAATACATCGACAGTACAGTTAAACCTGCCCACAGCACAGCACAGCACAGCACAGCCTAGGTTTAATGTTTGGCATAAATACATCGACAACCATGTAGATATATATTATTATCATGAGAATGGGTACACGTCACCCCTGTCACTCATGAGACTCTGGGATGAGTCAATGTGACAGGCACTTTATGAGTTTTTTTTTTAATACCGTTAAAAATTTTTACAAATTAGTTTAGAAAATAATAGAAAGTTTGGCAAGATTATGATAAAATTGAAGTTCTCTATTTAGCATACAGAATAGCTTGGACGACAATTTTTTGCCGGAATTTGGTAAAATAAAATTCAAAAAATCAAGTACTTGGAGTCTTTGAATTGCATTTTTATAGTGGAAATGGATTCAGCACTATCAAAAACTTTTAGGGCACCCAAAACACTGAAGTTTAACAATTGTAAACAAGATTTTGATAAAATCTTTGTCGAATTTTTTCAAAATCTTTGCCGGCCATTCTGTTGCTTTTTTAGAATTTTTTGAAAATCTGGGTTACCGCGGTCAAACTTCAGGATTTTGGGTGCCAAGGAGTTCTTGATAGCCCTAAATCCATTTCCACCATAAAAAAAACAATTCAAACACTACAACCATCAGATATTTTGAAATTTTTTTAAAAAAATTCTAGCAAAATAAAAACTACCATTCAAACAAATTTGTAACGTCAATAAACAACAGCCTACTATACAATTACCAACAAACTTAATTACACCAACCTACTTAGACAGATAAATAGAATTTCAAACTTGGACCAAACTTTTATATTGATTGGACCAGATGCCTTCAAACACTACAACCATAAGATCTTTTGAAAAAAATATAATTTTTTTTAGCAAAATAAAAACTACCATCCAAACAAATTTGTGACATTAATAAACAACACCTTACTATACTATAAGCTTAACCCAATTACCGACCAACTTAATTAAACCAACCTACTTAGACAAATAAATAGAATTTCAATTGGACATTGACAAACCAATAAAAGACATCCACTTTTTTTTTTTTACCTAACCCAATAGACCATGCAGAAATCTACTATTAATTCAACTATAACCTGTTAAAATAGATTGAGTAAATAATATTTTAAAGTCCACCTAACTAAAAAGTAATCTATAAAACCACATCTTATAAGATTAGATTATAGTAATTGATTACATAGGAAAAATGGAATTAAATCACGATGCAAAAACAACTACCCCTGTTTCTTAATGCTTAATATTCTCTGGACAAATGCATAAGTACCACACTGTTTTACTAACTCTGAGCACGCCGGAATAAAAATAAGGTTTCAACGTGCAGATTTTCAATTCTCAATGGCCGTACGAACTAGCCTCCTTGGTTGTTGCCATAAGCGAGGGACAGCAATAAAGACAAATGCATGTAACTACAACCTGGTCCCAAAAAAAAATGGAAGGAAGATATTAAAAAATAGTTAAATTTTGTGTTTGTTTGTTTTACATTTTATATAGGATTAGTATAGGCTATGGCTTGTCTTGATGTTGAGTAGTTCAAATGTTTGACGGAAAAACTTTCTACCCATTTATAAGATCTTGTCAAAAGATTGAGCGAGGGTATGTTGTCATTAGTATCGGAAGTGGTTCAACTTAGTAAAATATTTTAACCTTCTTTATAATATTTAAACTAGTAAATTAAAATCTAAATAAACTAATTATTTTATTTTAAATATTGAGGGATTTTCGTAATGTATTATATTAGATATCATTTTTTAGGATTTAACTGCGATAAGTAAGTCGTTCCTTTATGATGATTTCCATAAGAAGTAGTCGTAACTGACTAATTTTCTCATGATTTTTGAATAGTCCACTTAGCATAGTACTTATTGCATCGAGTGATGTTCACAGGGGTGAAGAAGTGGGATTGAAACTAGTGAAATGAATCACATAGCATCAATCATCACTTCCAGGGCTTGCACCCGATAACCAAGACTTTCTGGGAGGTCACCCATCCCAGATCGCCTCTAGCTCAAGCGCGCTTAACTGTGTAGTTTTCCCCACAATCAAGTCCACATAGCTTGCGACCCCATTTGCAAAACCTTAGCAAGTATTGTGTCTCATGAACCATTCAAGTAGAGCTCCCTTCACCCTTTGTATTTTAAGTATTGAGGGGTTTTCGCAGTGCATTATATTATATATCATTTTTTGGGATTCAACTGTGTTAAGTAAGTCATTCATCTATGACCATTTCCATGAGAAGTAGTCGTAACTGACTAATTTTCTCATAATTTTTGAATAGTCCACTTAGCACTCGTTGCATCGGGTGATGCTCACTGGGAGGTAGCAAGCTAAGTGGGCTTGGTTGTGGGGAAAACTCCATAGTTAAGTATGCTTGAGCCAGAGGCGCTCTGGGATGGGTGACCTCCCAAGAAGTCCTGGTTACTGGGTGCAAGCCCCGAAAGTGATGATTGACGCTATGTAATTCATTTCACTAGTTTCAATCCCACTTCTTCACTCTTGTGAGCATCACCCAATGAAATGAGTGCTAAGTGAACTATTCAAAAATCATGAGAAAATTAGTCAGTCATGATTACTTCTCATAGAAATGGTCATAAATGAATAACTTACTTAACATAATTAAATCCCAAAACATAATATCTAATAGTATTATATTTAAATATCACCCTCAATCTATATATTGTAATAACCTAATAAGTATAAACTCAATGAGATATTTTAATCCCTTATAAATTTTATAAATCGTGAAGAAACTAATTAATTTACGCTTTATATACAAAATAATGATATTGAAGGTGTTATACTCAAATGTTATTGGTCCATTTATATATTGTAATAGCCTAGTCGGTAATTACAAGTATTAAGATAATGGAGAAAAATAGATAATTTGATTAAAGTTTATTAAAGGATGGATTTATAAAATTCAATTAACCTAATTATAAATATTTATGATTTTTTGTTGGGTGACTTTCACAATCCGACATATATGTTATCAAATCTATTCTTTTAGTATTTGTTTTATTAATGAAAATTCATATTATTTTTTCATTATTTTTTATTTATGCACAAATTTATAAATATAATATAATTAAATTAAATTAAGATAGGTTATTAGACTTTGTTTTCTAAGTAGAATTAACATTTTTATATTTTTAGTCATTTTATTTAAAAAATAAAAATGTCTTTTATGATTTTAACATTGTTGTTACAAATATGATAATGACACATAATAAAATAATTAAAACAAAGTTGATTAAAGGTGATTAGTTTTAACATTGTTGTTATAAATATGATGATGGTACATAACAAAATAAGTAAAATAAAGTTGAGTAAGTTGATCATGAACACAACATAATTAATTAGGATTTATTCTACAAGTAAAAATAAAAACATCAATGATGAAGGAAGTTATGGATTTATAAAATTCAAGTAACTTAGTTGTAAATATTCATGATTTTTCCAAACTTTTTATAACCATATTTTTTTTTTCAACAAGAAAACAAACAAACAAAAACAAAAACAAACTGCTTTCATTGTGAAAATATGAGTTAAATAATTCTGTGAATCGAGAAGAATGATCTACAACATATTTCTCGGACAAAACATGAGAAAAAAATCAAAAAGTAAGACAATTGTGAGCTAGCATAGACCAAGAATATGTCAATACGATCATTGGAGCCATATAAGGTGAACTCCAATACATCAGAACGAGTCCAAAAAAAAAGACTTGAAATCAAGAAGCCATAAGAAAGGCAAATCGTGAAGGCATAACAAACAACACACAAAACAAAATGGGAAAAAAGAGAGCTAGCCCAGACTAGGATGCAAAGGATCCAATGTTGCTAACAACTTCGTTGAACAAGAGTTCAAAAAATATCAGCTCAGTATGGAGATACACACCACGCTTAGAGATAGCACCTGCCTCCAGTTTTTTTTTCTAGTAAACATGAAGAAAAGAGATGTCGAGGAAAGTTGGCAGAAAAGACAAGATATTAGCCATCTAGTGGTGAAGGGGAGGGACCTCGATAGAATTTTTCCCCTACACCCAATCGATAATCGTCTTTGAATCCCCAACAATCTTGATCTTGTCAATGGCGAGCCATACTGCACACTAGAGAACCCCCCACAAAGCCACAACCTCCACCCTGCAATTAGACCCAACCCTTCCATGTGTAGAAAATCCATGTAGATTCAACTGATAATTGTAATATGCTAAAAAATATACTTGAATCTACTCTACCAATTGTGGAACCAATTTAGATCTTGAAATCAAAAAACATGGAAGAGAAAGAATTTCAATCGCATACACAATTATTTCCTGGGGAAAGCCTTAGCTAAAAAACATGTTATATGTATATTGCATAAGTCAGAAAATATGAGAAGATTATAATGATTTTCTCCAAGATGAGAAACCTATGCACTATCTCTATATGTCTCATTGGTTCCTAGACAAACCTGGTTCAATACTTAACCAATTTTCAGCCCTCCAAAATCCCTATTTCCTTATGTTGTTTCCTCAGGTAATTAGGCCCTATTAATTAGAAAAATTCCCAATCCATATTGTGCAATCCTTTAGGGGCCTTCCTCTGACTGCATGCACCACCTGTACAATTTGGATGGTTATACAACTAATAATACACTACCCTTGAACTCCTATCTCAACTAGGTCTTTCTCAGAACTGAGATGCATGAGTTATTTATGGGTGAATTATCAATTATTTGATTGATTAGTACATGTTGTTCACGTTCAAGTTCCACACTTTGACCTCTCACTAGTTCCTCCATCAGTTAAAACTAGTTGAATCGATTTTAACTCAGATAAATTGAGTTAATTAATTACAACTCAAAATAAACTCAACCACATATCCTATAATGTAGGAGATGCTCTACATGCCTCTAGTTTTACCCTCAACTTGTGATCAGGAGATCAAGTCTCTTGTAGAAAAATGCTCAAAAATGAAGTTGCTCAGAATTGGTCCAAACCAGATCGAATGGAAAGAGCTCGGAAAAACGATCCTGTAGACATGAACGGCACTGAAAACCGACGCCGTATGAGGAATATATTCAGCTTTGAAGTTTTCCAATTTCAGTTAAAAACGACCAAAATTTGACTTTATAAAAAAATATTTTTATTAAAAAAAGAATATTACACAGAATATTCTGGGAATATTTCATGGAATATTCCACAAAATATTCTGTGAAATATTCTGTAGGCAGCCAATGAAAGGGCGCCACGTGGCCAGCCTGGAGGCCGCCACGTGGCCCCAAGTTTCAATCGAAAATGGCAATTCAAAATTTGTTTGCACACAACAGGAATCGACCCCGGGTCGAGCCAATGGAAACGGAGCAGCCTGGCCATTAGGCCACACGGGTGTTTCTTATTAAACTTTCAGTGCGAATATGTATTTAAAGTTTAAATTTGATATGGCGAGGCCCGAAAGGGGGCCAGCCCCCTCCGCATGCAACCAACTGCCCGGAACCAAAGGCGTATTCAATGGGCACACAACAAACTCCGACGGTTATGTTAACATTTATTGACACCGTTTAAACATGTGGCCACGCACATTCACATTAAATGCTAACCCTCCATTTCGGCGAACCCCTCAAATTTAGAGCCGACCTCCAGATTTGTCGGAGTTATCTGGCAGTTAGCCAAACTTAGCTGGAGTTTTTCTAGGTGAAACTAGACAAAACTTCAGTTAGCCATAACTTTGGTTAGGGAAGTCCATTTGGGACGATTTTTTTTTTTAATTTGGGGTTATTGAAGCATTCTGGAGCTGTTGGGGACAGGTTGCAGAGCCATCACGGTGCTCTATTAGTGATTTTACCAGCGATTTTGGTTGTGGAGCCACCAGGGCCTAATGAAAGATCAACTGTGTTGGACTATACTCATCCATTGGAGGTGAATGAATAGTCAATTTATACTGATTTCAGTCCTCTGTTTCTGAATTTGCAGCTTATTTTGCCTTTTGAGGCTTTCTACACAATGTAATTCATAATTTGAGCATTAATGAAAGAGGGAAAAGCCTAATTAGAGGCTTTTGGACCCAGCAGAGGTAGCCCAAGAGAGGGGTGAACTGCTTAAACAAATGCTTACTGTTATGTTGTGCATTTTTGCTGTTATATTTTAGATTTTACTACATTAAACAGTAACTTTTCATAAGTCCACTTTTCCCAATCAGACTTAAACAGTGATAAAAAATCATTAGTTTCACTTCAAACCACATTACTTCCATTGTAGAATACTTGAACTTGCTTATTCACACATAAACTTTTGATTAATGAATACTTTTCACTTAAACAAATACTTTCATTACCAGATCTATTTATCGTTTACATTATATTTCTTTAGGCAGAGCCTGTAAAAGGGCCAGAAGCTTATAGTTTCATCCTTTCTAGTAAAGGTGAAATAAACAGTAAAAGCCCCTATTGTCAATCTCTGTATAAGAAATATTTTGTTCACACAATTTCAGATCAGATTGGTATCATAGCTCTAGGTTTTGCTTAAGATTTTGTGAAATTTGTGCAAGAAGATTGTGTTATTCTGCAAAATTTGATGCTTACTAGGCTAAAATTAAAAAGACGGGAAGGTCAATTGGTTGGAGCACAAGATAATCCTCAACCAAGGAGGGCTAGGGTTCCATTATCTCCACCTTCCATTTCATCCTCTTTAGCCTTAGAATCAGCCACAAAAATGTCTTCCAGAGAAGGAGAATTACATGAGGAAATGGATCCCAAGGAAGAAGAAAGAGTCTTTAGAAAAGCTTTCTTGGACATACTGAGATGATTAGGATCTTATACCGAGGAGAGAAATGATAGGATTGTTGGAGAAGAATGCAGGAAACCAAAAAGAATGAAGGAGATTCTTGGGGAGGGAAAGAAGACAAAGATGAGTCTAAGAAAGGGAATGGAGAAGTGTGATCCACCATCTCCACGCAACGTCATCCTCATCCTCCACATCATCCTCTTCTACCTCTGTTAATCAGTCACACAAAACAAAAACATCTCTTAAAAATCCTTTGTTAAAGCTTGATGTGAAGTTTGATTTGCCAATGTTTAATAGTGATGTGAATGCAGAAAAATTGGATAACTGGATTAGACAGCTGGAAGTCTATCTAAGAATTCAGAATTTGCATGATGATGACACAAAAATCCAATTAGCCTCTTTGAGAATGGATGGAGCAGCTTTGGTTTGGTGGGAAGCCAACACCAAGGAGGAAATTAAAAAGCATGGTAAGATAAATCTAACTTGGAATGAGTTTATTACGGCTATTAAGAAACAGTTTTATCCTCTTGCTCATATTCAGAAAGCAATCATGAATTGGAAAAATTTTAGGCAACTTAAGGGTCAAAATGTGCAAAACTATACCCAAGAGTTTAGAAGGAGAGCACTTCTACTTGGGGTAGACTTACAAAGTGAAGACACCTTGTTAAAATACATAGGAGGTTTGCACAATTATCTGCAACATACTATTCTAATGTTCAATCCTACCGGCTTAGATGAAGTTTGTGTCCAGGCTTCACATTTAGAAGATAGAGGAAATAATACTTTTGATGAGGATAGTAATTTCAAAAACAAAGGAAAAAAACGAGTTGAAAATTCAAGAAAAGAAAAAGGAAAGTTATTTTGCAATAAATGTTCAAAGACAAGTCATGACGAAAATCATTGTTGGAAGCTTCATCCTGAACTGAAACTAGAAAAAATACAAGAACAAAAACAAGACCAAAGAAAAGGAGAAAACTATAGCAACAGTTGAGCAAGACTTAGGGTCAGACTTAGGAGATGAGACAAAAAGCATAGCCATGGTTTTAAAGAATAGTAAGGGGAAAGAAGTGGTGCAAGAAACAAATCCTAGTTCTAGCTCTTTGAATTGTCACAAAGATACTCATGAAGAAAAGAGGAGGATAGAGCTTTTCCATGTGAGGGTAATTTGAAAACATACCAAAATTGACACACTATTTGACAGTGGGTCACAAGCAAATCTCATATCTGAAGACTTGGTCAAGCAGCTTAAACTTGAGACCATTCCACATCCGAAGCCTTACCCACTTGGATGGATATGCAAGGATGCCAATTTTCAAGTCTCAAGGAATTTCATATTGCGCTTTGCAATAACTGCACACTTTATTGACATAGTAGAACTTGATGTGGTGCCACTTGATATCTCAGGTATTGTTTTGGGAAGTCCTTATTTATTTGACAGGAAGGCTATCTTTCATCGCCATGAAAACAAGTATCACTTGTTCAAATATGGTAAAGAGTACATTGTGAGAGCTCACAAGAAGAAGCTGGAATCTTCTTTACTCCATGCAAGTCAATTGATAAGACTGGTTAATGCAATTCAAAGTCTAACTTTGTTAATGTTGAAACAACCAGATTTTGAGCATTCACCTTTCTATGATGTTGCTAATGATTTGTCTCAGTTTGATAACAGTTTGTCTTTGAAAGAGGATGATGTTATGTCGCACAAATTACCTTTTGGGTCAGCCAATGCAGTGAATGAAGTGTCAAAGAAAAGCAGTGCAAGCAAGAAGGACACACCATTCAGCATGGGAAAAAGTTGGTTTCAGAATGGTAGAATTCGCCATGGGAACATTTTGCAAGGTGAAAGTTATTTTAAGTCTTCTAGGAAGTTTGATCAATGTAGAGAAATTTTTTTTTCTACCGATTACAATTGTTTTTCTACAAATTTTAATCAGTTGCATCCTGACTCCGTCAATCTTAGAAATGGTCGATCAGTTGATTCCAGAGACAGATTATCATTTTCTCAAAAGCTTCATTTCATGAAATCGGGTAGATTTTAGTTATTCAAGGGTGGAAGAGTGGAGAATCAGTCTCCACATCATCATTCTCAGTAATCAAAGAGCTTTTGGGGTCCAAAAGCTTCCCATTTGGGAGTTGTGATTAGGAGATCAAGTCTCTTGTAGAAAAATGCTCAAAAATTAAGTTGCTCAGAATTGGTCCAAATTAGATCGACTGGAAAGAACTCGGAAAAATGATCTTGTAGACGCATATGACACTGAAAACTGATGCCGTATGAGGAAGATATTCAGCGTTGAAGTTTTCCAATTTCAGTTAAAAATGGCCAAAATTTGACTTTATAATAAAATTATTTTTATTAAAAATAGAGTATTCCACAGAATATTCTGGGAATATTCTATGGAATATTCCACAAAATATTCTTTGAAATGTTCCACAGATGGCCAATCACAGGGTGCCACGTGGCCAGCCCAGAGGCCGCCACATGGCCCGAAGGTGGAATGTAAATGGCGTTAAAAAATTTGTTTATGGTCGGTAGGATTTGAAACCGGGTCGAGGCAGACACAATGCAACGGCCCGATCGTTGGACCACGTCATTGGATTTTATTAAACATTGCAATGAATATATATTTCAATGTTAAATGTTGTTTGGGCGGGGCCATAAAGGGGCCAGCCCCTCAGCGATGAGACCACCCGCAGAAGACCGGGAGCTAACCAGTGAATCGGGGCACGAAATCAAATGGTTAGGATAACATTTAATACATCGTTTAACATATGAACGGGCGGAGGTTACGGTTAGTTAAATTGCAGTTTTAAACGGTTTGTTATAACATTATTCGCGGCGGGTTGGACGGTGGTGCATGTGACCACGTCCACCTAGCATTTAATTTAATCGTCCGATAAAATTGGAGCGCACCACCAAATTTGGCGTTTGTCACCATTTTTAACTGGATTTAACTCCATTTCTCCACATTTAGTGGAGTTTTTCTAGGTGACACTGGTAAAACTTCAGTTAGACATAACTTTGGCTAGGGAAGTCCTTTTGGGACAAAATGTTTTTTGATTTTGGGGTATTGAAGCATTCTGGAGTTGTTGGGATAGGTTACAGAGCCATCAGGGTGCTCTATCAGTGATTTTACCATCAATTTTGGTTGTGGAGCCACCAAGGCCTAATGAAAGATCAGTTGTGTTGGACTATACTCATCCATTGGAGGTGAATGAATAGTCAATTTATACTGATTTCAGTCCTCTGTTTCTGAATTTGTAGCTTATTTTTCCTTTTGAGGCTTTCTACACAGTGTAATTCATAATTTGAGCATTAATGAAAGAGGGAAAAGCCTAATTAGAGGCTTTTGGATCCAACAGAGGTAGCCCAAGAGAGGGGTGAACTGCTTAAACAAATGCTTACTGTTATACTGTGAATATTTGCTATTATATTTCAGATTCTACTACATTAAACAGTAACTTTTCATAAGTACACTTTTCCCAATCAGGTTTATACAGTGAACAAAACTCAATAGTTCAACTTCAAACCACATTACTTCATTTGCAGAATACTTGAAATTGCTTATTCACACATAAAAATTTGGATTAATGAATACTTTGCACATAAACAAATACTTTCATTGATTGGATCTATTTTAGTGTTTACATTTTATTTCTTTAGGCAGAGCCAGTTTGTGGGCCGGAAAGCACGGTTTCATCCTTTCTAGTAAAATTATGTGGGAAATAACTTAGGTGGGGGACTATCAGTCTCTATATAAGAAATGCTTTGTTCTCACAATTTCGGATCAGCTTGTGCAGTTAACTAAACCAACTAAGTCATCCTAACTTAGTTAACTCGTACAAGTTATCATGTGATGTGGAATTACAATTTTATTCTAATTTAATGAAGGGAAAATTAAATTAGAATATTTTCTTACTGTCATTTTCAACACTTCCTCTCAACAAGAAATGGATTATCTGATACCCCGATCTTGCCTCTATGGAACTCGAATTTGCCTCTTGACAATGCCTTCGTCAAGATGTTTTCATCATGCTCCTATGTAGGAATGTACTCTAACAACATAATCCGCCTCTGTACACAATCTCTAAGATGGTGATATCGAATGTTGATATGCTTGGAGCTAGCATGAAAAACGAGATTAACTAGGAGTTTAATGCACCTCTAGTTGTCATAGTAAATCACTGTAGGGTACATTTGTTGACCAAAAAAACCAACAAGGATATTCCTCATCCAGATAGCCTCACAAGCTGCTTGACTAGAAGCCATGCACTTTGCTTCTGTTGAACTGAGTGCAACTAATTTTTGCTTCACGTTGTACTAGGAAATCATTGTTGACCCAATACTAAATATGCCCCTTGATGCTCTCTTCATGTTGGATGGACTCCCTACCTAATCTGCACTTGTCAAGCCTTGAAGCTTCACTACCTCTGTCTGCCTGTACCAAAGACCAAACTGAGTGGTGCCTCTAAGGTATCTCAAAACATGTTTGGATGCCTTCCCATAGAGCTTGGTTGGCTTAACTATTGCTTGACTCAGCTGGTTAACTGCATAACACATGTTCGGTCTTGTGTTCACTAAATACATAAGTGAACCCGCAGGCTTCATGTAAATGGTATCTTCTACCACTTTACCTAAAGTAACATCTTCCTTCCTCCAATTCCATGTTAGAGGGGTTTCCATGGGTTTGTTGCTCTCGATGTGAAACTTCTTCAGTATCTCGTCGGTGTGCTTGCCCTAAGAGACAAACAATTCCCCATCTCTTTTCCAAGTTTCCAAACCAAGGAAATAATGCAAGAGCCCCATGCATTTCATCTCAAATTCTCTTACCAAATATTCTTTGCAAAAATTTATCAACTTCTTTTCACCTATTAGAATTAAATCATCGACATATAATACTATAATCAATAATTTACCTTCAACCACAATATGGTAAAGGTTTGCATCTGCTTCACTTTTGGTGAAGTCCAACCCGGTGAAATAGTTGTCGATCCTGGTGTACCAAGCACGAGGTGCTTATTTCAATCCATATAGCGCTCTCTTGAGTCTGCACACATGCAAATTTCTGTCGAAGGTCTCAAAACCCTCCAGCTGCTCTCTGTACACATCTTCTTCAATCACTCCGTTGAGGAAAGTTGTGTTTAAATCCATCTGATGTATCTTCCATCCCATATGCGTTGAAAGTGTAAGAATAGATATGATTGAAGAGCACCTTACTACTAGAGCAAAGGTCTCCTTGTAATATATTTCCTCTACCTAAGAGACCCCCTTGGCAACAAATATTGCCTTGTGTTTCTCCACACTCCCATTTTCTACTTGCTTCACCTTGTAGATCCACCTAGATCCTAAAGATGACTTGTCCTTTAGTCTTGGGACAACTTCCCATGCATTGTTTCTAATAATGGAGTCATACTCCTCTACCATGGCATCATCCCATACTGGTTTTTGCACTGCTTCCTCGAATGAGGATGACTCAGTATCTACATTCTCACTCATAAGATCCATGTAGCTAGTGTACCGATCTGGGGACCTTCTCTACCTGCGTTGTGATGCGATTTCTCCAACATTCTCTCTAGCATCATGCATCAACTTGTCAACCTCTTTGGCGTGCTTCCTTCCATCTATGGATGTCTCTGCATGAGTGGGTGCTTCCACTCTCTGCTACTCTTCTTATGGCTGCTCCACATCTTGAGGTTCTTATTTTGGAGCTAAGAGCTCCTCAACTGCAAGCATATGAAGCTCCCTCTCAAGGGAAATTCACATGGCCTTGCCTTCATCGAATTTCACATCTCTACGAACCACTGTCACCCTGTGAGATGGAAGGTACACACAATAGTTGTGAGGTGTACTAGTGTACCCCAAAAATATGCCCAACTCACTTGTTGGTTCTATATTTTTCCATGCATCCTTGGTAACATGACAGTAAACTTATGAACCAAAAATTATAAAGTGCACCACATCTGGCTTCTTACCCGAAAAGGCTCCCTCTGGTGTACTCATCCTAAGAATCCGATGAGGACTTCTGTTCTGCACATGCACAGTTGTGTTGCATGCTTCTGCCCACAAGTGTGATGGCTGTGATCATCTAACATCGCTCATGTAGCTCCCACAATGCTTTTTTCTTCCTTTGTGCAACCCCATTTTTTTGTGGGTTATGAGGTGCTATCAAGCGATCCGGTGGATATTGGTGACCACGCACTTATTCCATGAACCCCCACCATTGTTTCTTTGATTTAGGTTCCTTAATTGTATCACAATTTACTATTTTTGGTAGTTTTTGGGTCTTGAACTTTTGGAGCCATTATAAGGCCCTAAAAGACGTTTTTTTTTTAAATCATCGTCAGTGAAGGTGGGTATTCAAATTAAAGTTTTTTTTCATAAAGTTTATTCCTCGGATATATCTTTCTAACCAAGTATTATTTGATTCAAACAAAGATCATATGCAAAAGTTACGGCCTCGAAATTGATGTGCCAATTTACCCCAATGGGGCCATAATTTATTGTTTCATATCCCTGAGTTAAGTTTTGGATGTTTAGGGTTTTCCATTATTTCTAAATAATAAATAGGCCTTGAAGCCTCATTGTAACATATTTCGAGAGGCCTATAGCCACCACATCTCTTCTTAGAGATAAGCTGCCATTGCCCTAGCTAGTTTAGTTCCATTTTGTCTGTAATCATATTTCAGTTATATGATATTAATGAAATGAAGTCTTATTTCTATTGCATATCTCCGTTTATGTGTATTTATGTATTTTATTGTGTTCCTGCATAGTGTGGATCAGTGGTATCAGAGTAGTTTTCTCTTTCTCGATCCTTCTTTGGATGTCCCCAACGAGGTCAGGGTATAAGGAGTTAGGGTTCTATTTGGTTGAACCTTTGCAAGGTCAACTCACAAACCCCGATGACCGCCCATGGGGGACGAAAAGAAAGATGACGGAGTAGGACATCTTATCAAAATATTTCTCGAGGAGGCTCTTGAGAAACAAAGGAACACAATGATGGATAATTTTTCCCAGATCCTTCAACAACTTCCCACTGGCGATGCATCTGCATCCAACAACCACTCTGGAGGCACAACTCCTTTTAAGGTACAAGTGAACTTTAGCATTCCCATATTTGAGGGCCAAATAGATGAAAATGTCATAGATAGATGGCTGAATCTATTAGAGGGATATTTATCAGTTCACAACTTTTCCAATCGGGAAAATATTACTTTTTCACTCCTCAAAGCCGCCCCCCATGTCAAGGACTAGTAGGAAACCTACTGTGAGAAAAAGGACGAGAGGGAAACCTCCCTGTTCTTGACTGTACCCACCTAGAATTATTTCAGAGATGCCATCCAAGAACAATATTATCCCTTTCGAAGTTATGAGGACAAGTACATACAATGAACTACGTTACGGTAGCAAAAGGATTAAGATGTGCATGAGTTGATGAATCTATTCCATACTGCCTTTAAAATTGGGTATCGAAATTCAAGAAAAATTTAGTGTTGAAGTACACGGTATGCCGCATATACATTGAGGAGGGGGAATGGACTTCCTCGACATCTCTCGCTTGGTGCGGCCTCTGGGTATCTTTGCGGGGTCTGGTGGAAGTTAAAACGAAGAAGCGAGAATTTGGATCTGTGAATTAGAAGAAAGGGAAGGCACCCTCAAAACTCAAAACAAAGGACAAATCCAAGGTGGGGCGGCCCGGGACAACTGACCGAAGCCATAAGAGAAGAAAAAAAACATAAAGCGAAAGAAGTACATGGGAAAATGGTGTGAGTTCCATAAGAGCTCCACTCACAACACAAGTGAGTGTCGGGCCAAGCAGTCGCTAGTGGCCGAGATGAGGGCTTCTGAGTCAGATGCATGCTCTAACTCTGAATCAGAACCCTTGAAAGTGTTACATAGCATTTTGTCACTGTCCCTGCAATCCCCATCCCGCACATTGGAGGACCATTTCTATGACTTATATGAAGTGTCATGCCTTGCAAAAAGTGTCATTGCATCACTTGCCAAGAGAAGAACATTTCCTCTGTTGACTATTCCTGGAACAAACCATCAAAAACACATGATTTTGGGTTAGCGCTGGTAGGAATTTATGGCCTCGTGCCAATAAAGGAAATTAGCACTGGGCCCCGCAACCATTGGCGCTCTATCTCAATAAACTACCCACACCGAGCTTTTTTTGGAAAGTTTTTTAAATATAGAAGTGAAGTTTCCATTTCTAACCACTTTGTGAGCGAGTCAGCATGCATGGTTCAGCTGAATAACGTCAAGCACCCTCCTTTGGCTTCTTATTTCCTACATTTGGGGCAACCTCGCAAAGGATAAGGCATCCCTTCCACCATATGAGGGATCCCAACCTCCTCCTCCCCTTCTATAAATACATCTCTCTCACATAGATGCAACTAGCTGAATGGTTTGGATAGCTAAACATTTGGAGATTAACTAAAATAGTCTGATATAGTTGGTGTGAGATAGAGCATAGAGAGAGACCCCTTGTCGAGAGAGAGTCTATGTTGATTGCCTCGCCAAGTCCAAATTCCCTGACAAATGCTTGAGACGCGTTTTGACCTGACCTGCTGAAGGAGGCTGTGACGTCAAGGCTCATTTGGTTGTAATCTCTTTCTTTCTCTTACTTAATACATGATTGATGTTTTGGTTCTCGTCCTGTGTTGATATGATAAATCTTATGCAATATTTTTAATTCTCCTTGACCAATTAGATAGTTATGAATTAAAACATTGTTTCGTATACTGCTTTCGTTCTTTGATCCTTATGTCGGCACCTTGCGTACCATTGCTAAAGGATAGAAGCATGTCGGGACGAAAGTTTAGGACTACTACTACGGCTACCAATTGCATTGGAACAAGGGTAAGAAATCTATGCGACTGGGTTTCATTCATTAACCGGGGAATCGACGCATTAGCATGTCCTCTTGCTACTAGACCCAACCTAGGGCTAGGGGGATCGCCTTTGTCTATAGAGGGGATTTACCTACCTTCTGGCTCACTCAGCTAAGCATAAATACCATCTTGATCACCTCCATCAGATTTTTCTTCGTTGTCGATGC
This sequence comes from Pinus albicaulis, assembly GCA_034641835.2. Lineage (NCBI taxonomy): Eukaryota > Viridiplantae > Streptophyta > Pinopsida > Pinales > Pinaceae > Pinus > Pinus albicaulis. The sequence goes on from CM076574.1 coordinate 1,376,109,382, forward strand.
TATAACATCCAGCTCAATCTGCGCACCAAGTGGTAATATTACACGTTGAATCCCGATGCAATATTAGGCTAACAAGTGGCGCAAAGACAAAATTCATCTCGATCTGCTAAAAGTTGAATCCCATATCGTCTGTCTCTTCTTCATCCTCCTTATCAGTGTAAAGTCTTGCAGAGGAAACAGTTCTCTTCATCATTTCAACAACATACTAAGGCCGTGTGCAAGGTTCATAGTTCTTAAGCAAGGCATCCCATTCCTCTGGGATGAGATCACCCAAAAGTCTTTCGATGCACTGAAGACGTTTCTCATCAATGCTTCTCTGTTGTGTCCTCTAAATTATCATCGCGATTACTCCCTCTATTTGGTTGCCGCGTTTAGCACGATTAGCATGGCTTTAGTACAAGACGATGATGATGGTAATGAGCATGTAATTTAATATCTGTCTCATAACCTTCTCGATATTGAGACGCAATATGCACATGTCAAGAAGTTGGTGTTAGCTACTATTCAATTTGTTCAACGTTTTCGTCACTATATTATGTTGCGCACAATGACTGTGATTTCTTATTGCAACCCTATGACTTACATATTGACTTGTCAATTGCTGGGGGTGTTGGAAAGAATTGTGAATTACAGATAAAACATGCTTCCCTAGACAGGTGATAATCTAGAACAACAGATTAAAGACTATACGAATTCTTCTCCTAACTAAAAACAAACACACATAATATATTAGAAGCTTACTTGGAATCCAAGTGCTTCCAAATGGTTCCTTCTGTCGCTTCCGTTGCAGCTTCAAATTCTAGCGGTTTGTGCAAATTGCTTCCTGCAAGAATGAACACTAAACATCAGAAGATATCAATAATACAAATGTTTATTCAAGTTAGTTTTTTAAATCAGTAAAGCATAAACCATATACATCAACTAAGATCTTACAATATGGAAAATGAAAGCCAATATAGATGCATATAGGGAAAAGTAAGTTGTATTCTTTATTGATGATAGAAGGAGAGGTTACAACCTAGTGACTGATTTGAAGTGACCATTCCAACAACATTCCTAGCCTCATCACAGTATAAATATCTCCAACAACTGTTACACAAATATAACTCTCAATGGAAAATCCACCAACATTTCTCTACTCAAATTCTTCCCTCTCAAGCACTCAGATCTGTGCTCAATTTATAGAGGAGCTGAAGGTTGTTTTACAATCAATGAATTTCCAATAATAGGAAATACATGTTCCCAATCTTGTAGATGTCAAATGGACACTTGGATTTGAAGCTTGACACATGTGAACTCTTTTAGAAGGCACTGGCCAAGTGGAGATTCCAGAACAATGAGAATTTCGCTCCCAATGTGACCAATGCACCTGTGAATGTCGGGAAGTGCTTTGCAGAACGACCTTGCATGGGGCTACCTACATATGCAACGCACTTAGTCCCTTTAAGAGCAACGTTGATAGCTCTCATACTATATAATAAACTTCCAAACTTTGGAATAGTATTTTCGATAGAGGTATACTTGGTTGACTTGTTCTTGTCTTAGGGAATGTAGAAACTTGAAATGATAGGGGTATTAGACCCTTATTCATTGGTCTTGGATATGATGCCTAGTTAACCAAGTCATTGGAATGATGCCCAAATTGACCTATAAAAAAATTTTCCCCCTAAATCATGACGTCGAAATAATAAAAACATTTGATTGAGATGCTTTACACTCTGATGGGCTGGAGATGAAGCGAAGTGGTCAGCTGCATCAATCTTACAATACATTACATCATGATATATCCTCTTTGATCATAATTGCTGAGGGTAGGTGTTATGAAGGTAAATCCTCTCTGCGGACAGAGACGATCCCTCTAGCCCTAGGGTGGGTCTAGTAACAAAAGGACATGCTAAAGTGTTTCTTCCTAGTTAATGAATGAACAAAAGACATGGTAGATTGACCTACCTTGAATCCAATGCTGTCGATGTTGTAGAAAGAGTAGTGGTATCTCGTTCCTGCCTTGGCAAGTCACAATCCGTTCATTGTCATGCTCAGATACTTGTACATAGGACAAAGAACAAGAACAACATATGACGAAATATTCCACACCTGCACAATAGTGGAACCAAACGATAAGTCATGTATGATAATGAGTAGAAGGAAGAGTACAACCGATGCTTTTACGTCGCAGTCTCCTCCAGCGGGGTTCAGACGAAGTGCATCTCAACTGTTGGTCAGGGAATTCAGACTCAATCTCTCTCAGAATTCATCGACTCGAGCTCTCTCAACACAATATTTCTTACTCTATCTCCTCTAGCAGCTTAGCTATAATATAATGCTCCTAGTTCAGCTATTCAGTCGTTCAGCTAGCTTCTACTAAAAGAGATAGTTTCTTATATAGAGGAAAGAGAGGAGGTTGGGATCCCTACAAAGGTGGGAGGGAGTCATATCCTTTAGGAGAGTTTCAAGGGAGGTGGAAACTACTAACTAAAGGAAGGAGTCCATGGTTGTTTAAGTTCAACCACTCCCAATGACTCATCCCTGAGGTGGTTGGAATGGAACCTCCGCCTCTATTTTTTAAAAACATTCCATAAACATCTTGGCGCAGGTGTCTAACTGGCACAGAGCACCAAGTGGCACGAGCTCAGTGTTAAATTTCCTAGTCGGCACGAGGATGTAATGGGCTACTCGTGCCAAGGAAAAAATAGGGATTTTCACAGCTCTGCTTAGGGAAATTTCAACAAGAAGAATTTTGTTTTCATCAAAAGGGATGTAAGGATGGTATTTGCAAAGCATGACACTGCATATTGGTCACAAAAACGACCCTCAAATGTGCGAGTTGGGGATTTCAGGGATAGTGACAAAATGTTGTGTAACAAATGCCCCCTAAAGTATGAAGTCCAAGAGAGAGGGAGGGGTGAAATGATTTATGAGAACGTGTTCGAACTGAAAAAAGCTGTTGAAATACCTGAAATTACAAATAAAATTGATATCTGTGATACATGAATCATGTGGCATGGACACAACCATCCATAATAGAATATATAAAAAACTAAGATCCGAGGTATGGACATAGCCATCCAGCAGGAAGGATCAATAAATAGACTCAGGCATGGTCGCAACCATCCAATCAAGAGAGTCATGTAATAAGTCATAATGAACCACAAAAATCTGAAGCCTGGAGTTTATCAGACAAAACCCAGGGTCTTGCGCTCCATCTCGACCCGAACAAGTACAATTTCGAGCATGCGAATGTATGAACTGAAGTCAAACATGCAGGAAAATCGTCTGATTACCAGCCAATGATGAAATTTGTTTACAGACGCGAGAGAAACCACCAATAATGACGATGGCCCTCAAGGTACAAAAGGTATAATCTACGAAATGTGAAAAGTGATCTAATGTCGAACATCCACAGAATCACTTGATCGAAGGTCAATGATGTGAACCTTGCGTCGAATGTGAAAAACCTGCCATTGAGGCATGCAGGCTCCAAGGTACCAGAAGGGAGTCTCTAGATCAAATTCTTGGATAATGAGATAAAGTCAACAGGAAGTGACCTAGTCAAAGGAGGGCCATAAGGTTTCCCACACCATCGACATGAGATAGAGGAACATGATGAAAGTGGATCAGGACCAACAGGAAATCAGAGGGCGATTGACAACTACAGAGGAAAACTTCTCTTGAACATATCAACAACACGATACTAGATTTGGCAGTATTTGACATCAAAGGATCTGAGGTCATGATGATGTGGCAAAGAGTAGATGAGAGGTCAAAAGAGATCACCCAAACCCATAAAGGAAAAAATGACGAAATGAGATGTCCCCAACCCGACACAAATGCAGACAAGTGCCATGTTCAAGAGCGACATACTGTCAACATAACTAAAAATCGGTTCCATTTTCCCCCACCATTTTTGGCGAGTACCCCAATTATTTTTTTAAAACAAGCTTGAAGGGGATAACATATGCTTGCGCTGTAAATTTGTCCTTCGAACAAATCCAACCTAGTAAATTTTACGAGCCCTAGGAAGGAGGAACTCAAAATAACGTCATGGTGACGAAGTCCGATGTCATCAGGGTTTAATGAGTCTAACAAAGGAAGAAATCGACATCTTTTCATGTTTAGAGAGATTGAAAAGATGACAGAAAATAAAACTCCAGCAATCCCTTTTCGTAGGTAGTCTCACAGATCCGAAAAGGTAGAAAACTGTGAAGTCCCTAGTGGAGTCACGAATTTGTTATCGAAGGTAAATCTTCTGTGGAAATGAAGAATCCGTTGGTGGGCAGGTTGCGATAGTTGCTAAGATGGTTGAACCGGCTATTGAGCCGGATTTGTTGAGGGTCCTGAAAGTTGACTT